>JACXGJ010002480.1:0-64987 GCA_016801105.1 Esox niger | reverse complement strand
CGGCTAAGAGCACTAAGGCACGAGGGGTGTGGTATTTGCCCAGTATACACGGCTAAGAACACTAAGGCACGAGGGGTGTGGTATTTGCCCAGTATACACGGCTAAGAGCACTAAGGCACGAGGGGTGTGGTATTTGCCCAGTATACACGGCTAAGAGCACTAAGGCACGAGGGGTGTGGTATTTGCCCAGTATACACGGCTAAGAGCACTAAGGCACGAGGGGTGTGGTATTTGCCCAGTATACACGGCTAAGAACACTAAGGCACGAGGAGTGCGGTTTATAGCCAATATAACACAGCTACGACCTGGTCTCCTGCACGATTTATCGCAAAGTGCCTGGGCACAAGGCTTAGCAATGTTATATTAGAATTATTCCAAAAATATATACATGCTTCACCGTGCTCATAAATCGGTTACCAATGTAATTAAAGCAGTGGGAAGTGACATTAACGTCCTGGTATCCGGTCTCATATCACGGCTATCCGTCAATCCTCATTCAGGATTCTAAACACCCAATTTCTAAACAATAATACAGTGGGGCAAAAAAGTATTTAGTCAGCCACCAGAAAATCACATTGTAGGATTTTTAATGAATTTATTGGTAAATTCCTCTGTAAAATAAGTAAAATATTTGGTCACTTACAAACAAGCAACATTTCTGGCTCTCACAGACCTGTAACTTGTTCTTTAAGAGGCTCCTCTGTCCTCCATTTGTTATTCAGTATAAAAGACACCTGTCCACAACCTCAAACAGTCACACTCAACTCCACTATGGCCAAGACCAAAGAGCTGTCAAAGGACACCAGAAATAAAACTGTAGACCTGTACCATGCTGGGAAGACTGAATCTGCAATAGTTAAGCAGCTTGGTGTGAAGAAATCAACTGTGGGAGCAATTATAAGAAAATGGATAGACATACAAGACCACTGATAATCTCCCACGATCCGGGGGTTCCATGCAAGATCTCACCCCGTGGGGTCAAAATGATCACAAGAACGGTGAGCAAAAATCCCAGAACCACACGGGGGACCTAGTGAATGACCTGCAGAGAGCTGGGACCAAAGTAACAAAGGCTACCATCAGCAATACACTACGCCACCAGGGACTCAAATCCTGCAGGGCCAGACATGTCCCCCTCCTTTAGCCAGTACATGTCCAGGCCTGTCTGCGGTTTGCTAGAGAGCATTTGGATGATCTAGAAGAGGATTGGGAGAATGTCATATGGTCAGATGAAATCAAAATAGAACTTTTTGGTAAAAATTCAACTTGTCGTGTTTGGAGGAGAAAGAATGCTGAGTTGCATCCAAAGAACACCATACCTACTGTGAAGCATGGGTTGGAAACATCATGCTTTGGGGCTGTTTTTCTGCAAAGGTATCAGGACGACTGATCCGTGTAAAGGAAAGAATGAATGGGGCCATGTATCGTGAGATTTTGAGGGAAAACCTCCTTCCATCAGCAAGGGCATTGAAGGTGAAACGTGGCTGGGTCTTTCAGCATGACAATGATCCCAAACACACCGCCCGGGCAACAAAGAAGTGGCTTCTTAAGAAGTATTTCAAGGTCCTGGAGTGGCCCAGCCAGTCACCAGATCTCAACCCCTTAGAAAATCTTTGGAGGGAGTTGAAAGTCCATGTTGCCCAGCAACAGCCCCAAAACATGGAGGAATGGGCCAAAATACCAGCAACAGTGTGTGAAAACTATGTGAAGACGTAAAGAAAACGTTTGACCTCTGTCATTGCCAACAAAGGGTATATAACATTGAGATTGAGTATAAGTATTGAGATTAACTTTAATTATTGACCAAATATTTATTTTCCCCCATAATTTACCAATAAATTCATAAAAAATCATACAATGTGATATTCTGGATTTCTTTTCTCATTTTGTCTCTCATAGTTGAAGTGTGCCTATGAAGAAAATTACAGTCCTCTCTCATCTTTTTAAGTGGGAGAACTTGCACAATTGGTGGCTGACTAAATACTTTTTTGCACCACTGTACATAAGGGATTCTATTCTCGCCTTTGTTACAGTAGCCTTTATTATTGTTTAAGATATTGCTGTGTGGGTAGACTCCGTTTAGAATAAAAATATCTTAATGTTCATCCAATTGCAACAGTAATTTTAATTGCCTTCATCAACTGTTGTCACCGCACCAAGCTGTTTGGCGATGGACTTGTAGCCCATTCCAGCCTTGTGTAGGTCTACAATCTTGTCCCCGACATCCTTGGACAGCTCTTTGGCTGTCCAATCTGATTGATTGATTGCTTCTGTGGACAGGTCTTTTATACAGGTAACAAGATGAGATTAGGAGCACTCCCTTTAAGAGTGTGACCCAAATCTAAGCCTGTTACCTGTATCAAAGACACCTGGGAGCCAGAAATCTTTCTGATTGAGAGGGGACCAAATACTTATTTCACTTATTAAAATGCTAATCAATTTATAATATTTTGGACATGAGTTTTTCTGGATTTTGTTGTTCTGTCTCTCACTGTTCAAATAAACCTACCATTAGGTTGTCAGTGGGCAAACGTACAAAATCTGCAGTTTAAAATCAAATATGGTTTTCCCTCACTGTATATCATGTCTCTTGAACTTAAAATAAGCCAACTCAGAAATGTGTTTTCTAACTGAGAATTATTTTAATACATCTATGCAGTCCATGAGTATGCTTGGTTGTACGCTTTCTAGTCAGTGATTTATTATACAGGGACTACTTTTCATGTCTATAGGAAAGGACAAAGAGAATCGGACATCAACTGCCAGTGCTGGGGAGAACGATGACAAACAGGTAATACAAAAGTGTTGGTTATCATTACTTGCAGCAAAAGGAATTCAGAATGTTTCCTTGTATGTTTTAGGCTATTTAGGGGCATAGAGTTTGGAGTTTTCAAACCAATCAGACTTACATAAGCAAGAAAGTATATGTTGAGTAAATTCTACAAACATAATAACAGTCTGAGCAAATTTGACTTGGCAAACAACCATACAGATGGGGAGAACTACGCTTCCCAAAAATCTGAAAGTATGTGTGACAACGGTGCACAAAAGTCAAATTGAAACGTGCATTCCACGATTTATAAGATACCTTTTTATAACTCTAGTAAAAGTATAAGGGCTGGTTTACATTATGAGAGGGAGAATAAAAGACTATATAGACTTATATTTGTTTGCATACTAATTTTTATATAGCTTTTTAATTCACACTGGCATGTTTGAGACTAACCATACAGGATTATGAAGCAATATGCATGCGCACTGCAAAGAAACCTGATACATTTCCGACGCACATGCATAACTCTGGAGGGGCTCTGTTGAAAATGTGATGTCTAAAGCTATCAATGTCTTCAATGTTACACACGTCTTTGAAAATGTAGTGTCATGTAAACAAGCCCTAATATTAGGAATTATTTTGCTGAACATCTGTGAGTTTCTCAAGGCACACCAGTTAAAATCCAGTGATTTATCACATGCGGTAATTAGGTTTTAAAAACGAATGCCTTCTCTTTCATTTGGAGCATGGACACTTGTTAATGTCTTCCCCTTTGTTCCTGATCACCCTCCCTATTTACTGTACGTTCCTACTTCCCTCACATGTTTTTGCTGGTCATCGTTTGAACCCTGGTCAGATATTACATTCTTGTTCCTGCATCTTGTTTTGTTACTTTGACTTTAAGTCCTCCTTTCTCCCTGCGTGATTGTCCTCTCAGTCGTTCACTTGTGACAGAATGATCAGCCTGTCTAGAAGGGCACAGCGGTTGAACGGAGGACTCAGAAGAGGGCAAGTGACTGGTGGATTATTTTTTTGGGGGGGGGCAATGGCGGTGGCTGTAGCGACAGGGTTTTCCACCTTCAGGCTCCTGACCCCTGTAGACACGGACCAGGGAACAGAGTTGTTGCAGAAGACGTGTGATCGGGTAAATCGGTTGATGGGAGTGCTGCTGCCATTGCCAACCGGGGGTTTTCAGGCTTTTGCGCAGGACTTATGCCAAGGCTGAACCAGGCGTAGGAGATGGCTCTTCCAGTGTTCATGTTTTTGGGTCTGGCTGTTCTTGGTGAACCTGCCTAGCCCTGGAGGTTTCCACAGGGCTCCGGGGTCTATAGGGGCCACCTCAGGACTAGCCCCCCTGTCTGTTTGTCTCCTGGCTTGCCAGTGGGATCCAACGATCTGTCTTTGTTTTTCGTTATTGCCTTAACCTGTATTCCTCCTTCCCTCGTGTTTGCCGGTCATTGTACTCTGTTCAGTGCCTAAGTCTCTGATTTACTTGCTGCACAAGTGTTCCATCTCCCTCATGACACTGTCATTTCTTTCCTACCCTATACACCAAGGTGATGGGTGTGACCGGAGGAGCAGTTGCTGAAAACAGAGATGGACATTCCATAACAGCAGTTAATGGAAGCACTGTAATAATGCCAAAAATATCTCAATGTTCAATTAATGGGGACCTGAACATTAATATGTTCAGAACTAATTCTGGTAAGAGAAACCATTGTCGGTACATTTTGGGCAAACGATGGGTGAATCACTGTTGCTATGCATACCTAGTTTATTGTGATAGTTATCACGTGTTTATTTTCTCTAGACCAAGTAAAGGACAGTCAGATTGTAGTGGACCCTGGATCTAATATGGTAATGAAAAAGATTGGATATGTTCATATGATTGTTGTATGGTTATTCAATTATAATCCAGCATGAGCTTTATTTTAGAGGTGTAAATCTTAGTGTCTGTGTTAATTCCTATAGGAAGCATTTCATGACCACCACAAGAAGATGGAGAGTGAGTACAATTGAGTTACTGTACCTGAGAAATATGGACAATTACTCACAAAAATAACACACTTGTTGTGATTTTCTTTCTCGTTCTAAAGACATTCCTCGCATCAAAGAACAAATCAAAGTAAAGCAGAAGATTAGGTGTGGAACCATACTAGAGGGTATTGCAAACCAAAGCAAATCAGCGCTTAGCAAGGTGTTCACTGAGTTGTGCATCGTCACCTGTGATTCTACCAGCATCAATAAGGAACACGAGGTGTGGCATGCTGAGACCGCGCACCTTCGAGATGCCTCCAAGGCCTCAATTATAAAATGCCAAGATATCTTCAAACCTGATGAAGACAAAATGATCAGAACTGTGGTGACAAAGGGAATCGCCGGCATTGGTAAATCTGTGGCTGTTAAGAAGCTGAACTTAGACTGGGCCAGCGGAAAAGCAAATCAAGATCTAGATTTTGTTTTCCTTCTATCTTTTCGGAATTTGAATTTGTTAAAGGACGAGTACAGTCTTCATAAACTTCTTGAGGTATTTTACCCTCCGCTAAACGAAATAGAAATGACTGCGTATGATAAACATAAGATTCTGTTCATTCTTGATGGACTGGATGAAAGCAAACTGCGACTGGAGTTTGATAACAGGCAGATTCTGACATCGGTGTCTGAGTCTGCTCCACTGGACATTTTGCTAATAAACCTCATTGCTGGTGGTCTTCTACCTAATGCTTTAATCTGGATAACCTCCCGTCCGGTAGCTTCCAGTCAAATCCCTTTAAAGTTTGTTGATCGAGTTACAGAGATAAGAGGGTTTAATGATGCTCAAAAGGACGAGTACTTTCAAAGAAAAATCAGCGATCCTGAGACAGCCAGTCAAATCATCTCATACATAAAAACTTCCCGGAGCCTCTATATAATGTGTCATATACCGTTGTTCAGCTGGATGGCTGTAAAAGTGCTTCATGATATACTTCTTAAAGGCAATAAGGAAGGTCCAGTGCCTCAGTCTTTGCCTACAACCATCACTGAGATGTACATGCACTACTTAAGGATCCAAACAAATATCAGTTTTCAGAAACACAGATCTACAGCTGCAGGAGGCACAGAAAGTACTTTGATATCAAACAAAGACATCATTTTAAAATTGGGAAAGCTAGCATATAACAACCTGGAAAGTCAAAATGTGCTTTTTACAGAACAGGACTTGAGCAACTGTGGTATTAGTGTCACGGAGGCTGCTACCTGCCCAGGCCTCTGTACGGAACTAGTAGAACAAGAGCATGGACTTTATTCAAAGAAACTATATTGTTTTGTCCACTTGAGTGTTCAGGAGTTTTTTGCTGCTTTATACGCATTTCATGAATTTGAAAATAACATGTTTGACTCAGTAAAAGCCCTACTCGGGAAGAAGAACAGAAGCTCTAGGATTGATTTTCTCAAAGGTGCCATTGATATTGCACTGAATAGTAAAAATGGTCATCTGGACCTTTTCACACGCTTCCTTGTTGGGATCTCTCATGAGTCCAGCCGGGACATCCTTCAAGGCATTTTGGAGAAAAGAAACTGCGGTTCAGAATGCCACAAAAAGTTAATTACATACATCAAGAACTTAAAAAGAAAGGACCTCTCCCCAGAGAGATGCATTAACTTGATCCACTGTCTGCTACAGCTGAAGGACCACAGCATCCTACAAAAGGACAACAATGAAGCCTCTTCAGACACACAACTTACTCCATTTCAATGCTCTCTCTTGGCATATAAATTCATTCTATCAGAGAATCCACAAGAGCTTGACTTCAGGAATAAAACAACATCAGATGAGGGTATTTGTAGACTGGCTCCCGCTTTGCTGTCTTGTACTACAGCGTTGTAAGTATCACTATGATTTGAGTTGCATTATCAAACATGTTTAGGTGTATGTTAGGATGAGCACATGTAGATCATTTTAAATTTGATCTGTTTTGTAGGCTCAACTTTTGTCACATCACTCCACTGCAATGTGCAACAGTGGCCTCAGTGCTTAGATCGGAGTTCTCCCGTCTGACAGTCCTAGATCTGGGCCACAACAACCTTGGTGATGCTGGGGTGAAACGCCTCTGTGATGGTTTGGGGCACCCCAACTGTAAGGTGGAATCTCTGAACCTCTGCCACAACAATGTGGGAGATCAAGGCATCAAGGCACTCTGCGGAGTTCTGACACGTCCCAAGTTAAAACTTCTGATTTTGGACCTCAGCTGCAATGACTTTGGGGACTCCAGGTTGGAGTTGCTTGCTTCTGCTCTCTGTGATGGCTTTACATTGCAGGTACTGAGGTATGTGCAGCAGTACAGATACAGACATTTTACTTAATTGACTGCAATGAGCACTCTGCTAATCATTGGAAATACTGGGTCTATTTTCATTTAATTTCTCAATTTACAGGCTATCTGGCTGTTCAGTCACATTGCCTGAGCATGTGAAATCTGTTCTTGACATAGCTTTGAGGTCAGATCCCTTCCGAATGAAAGAGCTTGATCTGAGCTACAATCCCATCAGATACACCGATGTGGATTTCCTACAAGAGCTGAATCTGATGTGAGTTAAATTTGAAGTACAAATGTGACTCTAAATAAAAATGTATTTGTAGCATGAAATATTGACAGATGAAAACATGCTATTTATAATTTTAAACTTTTTAACAAATTTAACCTTTTAGTTATTAGCCTTAGCTTCCAAGAGCCCATCCTTTTTTAAACATTTTAGTTTTCATTCACTATTCTTAATTTTGTTTTTCAGCATGAACCACGGAGCAGAGAGCAGGAATAATCAAGGCCTCTATAAATGTAAATACATATCAAATGTATCAATCTCACCACAATAAACATTGATAAAAATGCTATTTGTTTAATAATTCACATCTAGGAAGACTGCACCCAATTATTAACGTTTCAGTTGTGATAGCAAAGCTTGTGTGTTTGGAAATAAAAATGTCTCATGCCACAATTTGCACATTTCAGATGCATGTGAACTCACACTAGACCCCAACACAGTAAACGGTCACCTACATCTGTCTGAGGAGGACAGGAAGGTTACTCGCCAGAGAATCAAGCAGGATTATCCCAACACTGAAGAGAGGTTTGATACATGCAACCAAGTGCTATGTAAAGAGAGCCTCTGCGAGAGGCATTACCTGGAGGTAGAGTGTCTACACGATGTCCGAGTAGGTGTGGCCTACAAGCGAATAAAAAGGAAAGGGGTCAGTGATTGTGTTAGACTAGGACACAATGCAGATTCTTGGGTGTTGTATTGTTCAGACTGTAAGAGCCATGCACAGCACAACAATACTTTACACAGATTACACAAGCCTAAATTCAAAGCAGGTGTGCCTTATAGAGTAGGAGTGTTTCTGGATTGGCCAGCTGGAATTTTGTCTTTTTACATGGTTGACAATGGGAAACCAGTCCCTCTGTATGCATTTTATTCCAAATTTACTGAGCCCCTTTATTTAGCAATTGGACTAAACACTCCGACTGCAACAGTCTCTCTAAACCTGTAGTTTCTTACCCACGTAGTCTTAAAGTCGCTGCAGTGTGACAGGATGTACAATCTGATATTTATCTGGAAATCCCCTGGCTTGAATACGAAAGTGTGTGACAGTTGTAAGTCAACCACCAAAAGTACATGCTTTTCTAAAGTGGTTTAGAAAATACATGATTAGATGTTCATATGTAACACATAACAATGTACGCACTTACTACCTCGAAGTCGCTCTGGGTCGTCTTATGACTTAAAGTACTGTGTAGAATCCTACCGCTAACGTTTACAACATTGAATTCCAACTATTACAAATGGCCCCTTTTAGTCTGAGCTCTAGGATTTGTTGTATGACAATGAGTTGACCAAATCACCAACTAGGCCTACGTTTTAGAGAGCCATAGTGGGTAAATTAAGCATGGAGAAGCTGCTTTTAGCAGTTATGCTGTACACAACTGGATTAAACTACCAGAAGAGCTTAGAAGTTCACCAAACTTGTCCATTTTTAAATCCATGCCTATGCCTATGAGTGAGCTCTTAAACTTAACCACACTATGAGCCTTATAGCTTCTTATGTTTTTATAACAGCACTGTTTAGTCTTACAGCTTTTATAGCTTCCTGTGTTTTTATATTCTATTTCTATTTTCTTATTCTCTGTTTTATAATTATGCTGTATTTTATATTTCTCTTCTTGATATATTTTGTTATTAAATGTATATCTTGCTATATTTTACCAATTGTAATGCAAGCTCTGGTGCTATCAGAGGAATAACCTCTGTGTAAATGTAACAATCTGCTGATGATGGATCGGGCTGTTTTGATTCTATTGCATTATTTCTATTTTCACTGTAAAGGACATTGAATTGCTTCTATGTATGAATTGTGCTATACAAATTAACTTGCTTGCTTGCTAAAGAAAGTCTGAAGGATTTAACTTTGTTATAATACTGTGCTGTGTAACACATGAGTGAAAAAGGACTGAGTTTATGAACCTTGATAGTAGAACAGTCTGTGTACTGAATGTCACTGTGAACCCATTCCTTGTAAGGTGTGGGTAATGTGTGAACCTGGTAGGAACTTGGCTGTGTGCTACACTGCTTCGATTGGCCATATCAATGCCTGAGCAATAGAACAACTTTAAACCGGCCTTGGCATCTTTTGCCTTTGTTTATGTACAGTGATAGACAGCCTTCCTCTCTAGGGGGAGACAGAGGTTTGACCTTGTATGTATGTGGTATGGGGCAATAACATCTTGTAACTCCTCCAAAGTTGCCATTGGCTTCTTGGTAGCCTCTCTGATCAGTCTCCTAGCACGGTCAGCCAGTTTGGAGGGACAGTCTGATCTATGGGGTGTCTGGGTGATGCCATACATCCTCCTCTTTAATACTGGTCTTAACTGCACTGCAAGGGATAGACAGTCTTTTAAATGTTCTTTATAACCAACCCCGACCTGTGCCTCCACAACGTTACCTAATTTCCACCCATTGCGGATTCTTTACATTGAATTGCATGAGTAAGCTGTGGAGATATTGTGGGTTACTGTGTGTAAATAAAGCTGGGAAAAGTTTGATTTGCGTTTTCATATGAGTGTAAGCTGTGAAGGAAAACAGCAACACAGTAAGTGAAAATATTCATATTTTGAAAAGAAGTGGTGACGTCCTGTACGCACTGCAATAAATTAAATCAATAAACATCTTGTCTCCATGTGCTTATCTTTTGTATTCAATAGATATCCCATGTAATAGGAGTAGGCAAATTCCATCCTGAAAGGCCTAAACACTTGTTTGGCTTTTGTGAGATAATTGCATTTATCAGGTATCTCAGGTCTAAATTAGAGCCTGAATAAGATTAAGCTATTTTGGCCTGAAAGCCTGGTGTTGCCTACCCCAGCCCTTTAATCTTGATGCTAATACAAAATGATTGGACATGATCCAGAAAGTAGGGAGGATCTTCCCAGTGTGTTGAGACAGAGTTTCTCAGACTGACCAGGCAAGAGTCAAATTAAATGTATTTTTTCTTTTATTGTGCACCACATGTAGCTTATAGGCTGAGCCAATCATATATAAACTAAATACACCCCCCCACAATAAAAATGATATTGTTGAAATGTCTTCAAGCCATGCTTACAACAAACATAATTAGTTTCCTTTCCTTGAAGGGGATTGAACCAGTCCAGACCTTTGAAGAATGTCCGATAACTGAAATGCAGCCTTTTCTAATACAGACAGGGTTTCATGTCTTTAAGGGGGCAGAGTTAATGCTTCCTTTTCATCATTGCTATTCTTATCTCCATTTTCTTGGTTGTTCAGGGCCCTTTTGAAATTCAGGTTAGAGCTTGGCTTTGTTCCGTTCTCTTTGGCAACCTTTGACCTAGGACATGGCTGCATGGACTGAATGACGTGCTGTGCAGTCCACTGGTCCTCCCGCAGTGTGTGGTCATCAAGGGTAAACTGGCCCTGTTTGGTCCGAATCAGCTCCCTCACGTGGGCACAGGATGAGAGGGCTTTTCCTAGGTCATCCACCAAGCTTCTGATGTAAAACCCACCACCGCATTCAACGTCAAGTGTGAAAAGGGGAGGTGTAAAGTCTTGTAGCGACAGGTTATACACAGTGACTGGCCTTGCAGGTTTGGCCTCCACCTCGTGACCTTGCTTCAGCAGGACAGACAGGCGCTTTCCATCCTTCTTCAGTGCAGAATAAAGTGGAGGAACCTGCATGATTTCCCCAGTGAACTGCTTCAGTTTCTCCTCAAAGGCTTCCTTGGTTATGTGGTCATAGCTCTTCTCATTAACCACTTTGCCTGTGGCATCGAGGGTGTCTGTGGCTTTTCCCAATTCTCCAACGGCCCTGTATTTCTTTGAACCAGCCAGCATAGTACTGAGCATCTTTGTTCCATTTCCAATCCCGACAACAAGCACACCAGAGGCCGCACTGTCGAGAGTCCCACCATGTCCCATTTTTAGAGCTTGCTTTTTCCTCTTTCTAGGATTAGGATCTTTCACACCCGCCTCTTTGAGAAGCGCCTCTTTAAGAGAGTTTAGCACATCTGCAGACGTAGGTCCTTCCTTTTTATAAACAGCGAAGAGTCCATTTAAAGATTGTAGTCTGGATAAAGAATGTTTTGGCACAGATGCGCTAGTTAATGTTCCAGCCATGCTTTCTATCCAAAACAGTCCGACAACGGCGCAAGTTGATGACACTAGTAGTAAAAGACACTTCCGTTTAGAAATGCGTCATCATCAACAACTACCTGACATAGAGATAGAAAGACGCATTATCAGTTAGTGCATGGGCAATGCTAATAGTAACTCAAAATATGGAGGAAGATAGGTTTTGATATTCTAACGTTAAATCCTTGCAAACCGTCTCGGTTCTGCAACCCCAAAGAATAGCTCAAGTGGAAATCATTCATTTTCCTGCAGAGTTTTATTACTATTTATATATAACTATTTTATATAGTTTAGCCAAATTGATGCCTACATTGTAAATAAGTCCAACTGTACATTTGAAATCCTGTTTACCACTTTTCTAAGCAATGAAGCCCAGGTGATGAAACTAAATGAGTCTGGGTGTCCTGTGTGCTATGAAAGACATTGATTGGCTACTTATGTGTAAAGGCCGACAGAGCTGAAGCACCACTAGGGCATATAAGCCCAATAACCCCGCTTGCACCTGCAAGAATGTTTTGGGAACTTATCGGCGCGCGTCACTTGAGCTGACGGCCATCCGTCAATCGCCTGTCAATGAAGGATACTAGCGTTGATGGAGACAATTTTCCAATGAAGACGCACGTCAGTCGAGTCCAAAGCGCCGTGCGCAAGTGATCAGAAACACCAGTGTCGTACAGCTAGTCTGCCTTTTAATTCCCTCACTCAAACATCCCTGGGGGCGCTATCGGCTATTACCAAAGTTTGCAATCGTACCAATGGTTGCAATCGACAAGGCTAAATAATGTGGGCCTATATGTATTTTTTTTCTTCAGAATGATAGTTTAAGTTCAAGCATGCCAGAATAATATTACACAGAGCTTTGGTCGTATTATAAGGTAATTACATATAGGCTAGTTCCAATCTGATAGCTGCCTATCAAACCAGCTTTTCTGGGCTCATGGTTGCCGGTATTTATAGTACGACTTAAAGAATGAAGAAATATTTCGTTGCTATATAGGTAACGTTTTTATTGCTACCTTCACTCATCGCAATGGGATTATTTCACACGACAGCTATATTCAACCAGCTTCACTACCATTTGGCTAGGGCAGCTATTTGGCTAAATATTCATAATAAAAAAAATGTATGTTGTGACTGGATGTTTGAATAGCTATATGCAATTATTAATTAGTTAGAAAATGATTAATATTCAATTGTTTCAGGAAAAGCACGTGTGGAATTGAATAAGGTTTCCAGCATTCTGAATATTTCTTTTACTATTGTACACAATAGACCTTACGTGAATGACGACAAAATCCCGTCTTTCTCCATTTTAATCGATTTTAATACAGTGAACGAGTGAAGATTCCAACTTTGTTATCCATTCTGGTTCAGCCAATTGTCGAAAGGGAATTTATAGACTCCTTGCTCTTAATATACACACCTCTTTCCATCTCTATGCTACCGGCAGAAGAAAGGTAAGAAAATATTAGCTATTACGCATTAGTGTATCACCGAAATTAAATCAATACTGGTGACTAATACGAAATTATAGTACAATTTTAAACCTGTTTTGGGATAAATGGGTTTTTCGATATTCGTTTAGACAGCTGATGCATCTAGCTATTCCAAAATAGCAAATTGACCGTTCGGTTGGAAGAAGTGGTTGGGAACAGAACTGTACAGGGAGGCCAAAACCGAACAAGCTCGCAGTCTGGATTCAAAGAGAGCAGGCGTCTGACAGCTGAAGCCAGCAGGGAGGGAATCGAAACGGTACAGTACTAGTTAACGTCATGCCATTGCTTAAGGCTGTTTGCAAGCTTAATTAACGAAAGCTGACTCTCAGCCGTTGTGTTTGCTTTACTGCAATGGTCAAGTTAAATCAGAATTTTGGCTAGATATATACAGTTCCGTAGCCCTGTTGTGTTATTAAAAAATGTCTATGAATAGTTGTCCAACCTTAGCTAGCTAGCTAGCTAGCTGCTATTCAAAATGCCCAGTGCAGTAACGAAAGGTAGCTAGTTTTAACTATTAGGACACCTAACATCTGGTTAACATATTAATAGCCAAATAGCTGGAACAGGCTGTTGTGCCATACTTTCCTATCTGGAAGATATGCTGTATCTGGATGGGCACCCATCCCTAAGAACACTGGAGTGGGTTTCATCTTCCCTTCTAATTGTTTTTTAACATGACGATGGTCCGTTAGAGCCACGGTCTAATAATGAAAAATACAACTTTGTTTCCTACTTTTTTCTTTAGATCAGCAGCTCCTGAGACTGAGTGTATTCTGTACTGAGTAAATAGCTAATTGCTATATCTACTATTATGAATGTTGGTTTCGTTCTCCCAGAGCAAACACACAGCTATGGATTCTCATTACAGTGCAGGGCTTTGGTCTATCCCAGTATACAAACCAGCTAAAATTCAAACAACATATTATAAAGATATTGATGATGGAACAAATCTGAAGCTAAAGTCTGTCAATGTTACCCATTGAAGCACCAGACCAGGTTTGGAAACACTTATTAGAGTAGACCAGCAACACTCCATGAATATATCTGGTCTTCCTACCAAAATTGGTGATACCTTGCTACTTGTGACCCCCCTGTCAGTTTTAGCCCGGTTAGAGACACGGGTAGCAGGATAGGGAAGCAGAGCGGAGAGGCCGCTGCCGCCACAGCCGGGCTGGCGGATAAGATGGCGGGCAGCCCTGAGAAGAGTGTCTCGGCGCAGGAGTGGAAGGAGCAAGGCAACCGCCTCTTCCTCAGCCGCAAGTATCAGGAGGCGGCTGCCTGCTACAGCAAAGCCATTGTAAGGACAAGTGGTTGGGGTATAAAAGCGCAGTGTGTATGGAAGTTCAAATAAATGAAACATTTCATGTTTATTTACCTCACCCCAAGACTTAGGAATTCACTTCAGCTGTTGTGTTACCTCACACCAAGACCTAGGAATTCACTTCAACTGTTGAGTTACCTCACACCAAGACCTAGGAATTCACTTCAGCTGTTGAGTTACCTCACACCAAGACCTAGGAATTCACTTCAGCTGTTGAGTTACCTCACACCAAGACCTAGGAATTCACTTCAGCTGTTGAGTTACCTCACACCAAGACCTAGGAATTCACTTCAGCTATTGAGTTACCTCACACCAAGACATAGGAATTCACTTCAGCTGTTGAGTTACCTCACCCTAAGACATAGGAATTCACTTCAGCTGTTGAGTTACCTCACCTTAAGACATAGGAATTCACTTCAGCTGTTCCTTGTAGCTCGATTTTCACTTTACTTGTAGTTTACTTGAAGGGGAAGTTTGGGATTCTGGCAATAAAGTACTGTATTTCTCCAGATTTTGATGAACTTGTGGCCTGCATTGTTGTCTCTATGTGCAAGTTAGCATCTGGATATAGGCGATTAAAGACAGAGGGAAAGGTCTTAGTGGCCTTGTACCAGCAGGAAAGTAATATAGCTGTGAGAGGTTTATTGAAATACTTAATGGAGTTAACAATGTGTATGTCCCAGAACCGGAACCCCTCGGTGTCAGTGTACTACACCAACCGGGCCTTGTGTCATGTGAAGCTGCAGCAGCACGACAAGGCCCTGGCTGACTGCAAGCACGCTCTGGAGCTGGACAGCCAGTCGGTCAAGGCCCACTTCTTCCTAGGCCAGTGCCACCTGGAGATGGAGAACTATGACGAAGCCATTGGCAACCTGCAGAGAGGTGGGCTGGGGACCTCTGTGCCAATCAAGGGTCTAGACCGTGTGTGTCTCAACAGTCACCTCTTTAATAGTCCTGCTGTCCTTCTCTTCACTTCTTTATCTGTGATAGTTTGAAATTGGTGACAGCCTTATACCAGGCAAGCATTGTAATGAGGAGTTTGTTGATGTTAAATGATAAATATATCATAATAATTATACAATTCATAGTGTTTGTATCATTAATAACTATATAAATAATACATTGTTATAATTTGTTCATCAGCATATAACCTGGCAAAAGAGCAACGTTTGAACTTTGGTGATGACATTCCTGGAGCCCTACGGATAGCCAAGAAAAAGCGCTGGAACAGTATTGAGGAGAAGCGCATCAACCAGGAGAACAAACTGCACGCCTATCTCACCAAACTGATTCTGGCTGAGAAGGAGAGGTGAGGGCTCGCTGTGCTCACCAAAGGATTGTGTCCTGGTGTGTTTTCTGAATGTTTATAACAGCCTATATGAAGTGTGAGCTGTGCTAAGCTCCTCCTCTTATTGGAAAATATCTTGTAGGATCTTCCTCCTGTAGCATAAATCTGCTAAAACGTCATCTTCAGCAACAAGGTACTTGTAGGTTGAGGGACAATTATTTACAAAACATATGAAACCATTGAAATTCAGTTTCTGAACCAGAGAACTATAACCACTTTTGTCAAGTAAGAATATATACACTGTAGCCATTAGTCAGTGGCAAACCATTTTCCCAGCCATGTATACTGAAAATATATTACAGTTGAGGGACATTCAGAAGTAAGATGAACACTATTTAACTTTGTGCTTGTTTTTTTTTTTATGCCCGAGCTGTGGTTGGTGTGGGAACCAGTCATCTATGTAAACTTCTAATTGTGTTTGTAACATGCTTTAAGGACATCCATTGTCAATGGCAATGAGCTAAGCTTTGTTTGGTGACAGTTAGCACAGTGATTTTATTACCTTTGTCTTTTCCTAAGGGAACTGGATAACAGCAGAGATGAACAAGATGACAAGTCCGAGGAACGCAGAGGCCGACATGACCTCACAAAGTTCCAGTCAAAACATGTATGTCACATAACACTTGTGCAGTTTCTAAACAAATACAAATCTGAAAAAATACAGACATAATCACCCAATGTCTAGAATTATCTTGAATACTTGTATGCTTTGTTAATGAAAGATTATTGTAAACATTCACATACATTTCAGTAAATTAGAAGACACTTATCCAGATGGACACAGCCTGTTACAATAATAGTTACAGTATAAAATATTGTTTAATCAATTTCTTAAAATAATCAAAAGCTCACATAAAAAATATGTTTACAAAGTATTCCAATTCCATACATCAGATTGTATTGAATCACATTGCTATGTATTGCACTGTTCCTGCTAATCCCCTGCTGATTTTGTAGGTTCTCCCAGTGACAAAGAAATGATCAGTCTATAATTTTAATGGTAGCATTATTTGAACAGTGAGAGACAGTCTAACAAGAAAAAATCTAGAAAGCGCTTGTCCAAAATGTTGTAAATTGATTTGCATTTTAATGAGGGAAATAAGTATTCAACCCCTCTGTAAAACATGACTTAGTACTTGGTGGCAAAACCCTTTCTGACAATAACAGAGATCAGGCGTTTCTTGTAGTTGGCCAAGAGGTTTACACACATCTCAGGAGGGATCTTGTCCCACTCTTTGCAGATTCATGTCTTTAAGGTTTCGAGACTGACATTTGGCAACTCAAACCTTCAGCTCCTTCCACAGATTTTCTATGTAATTAAGGTCTGTAGACTGGCTTGGCCACTCCAGGACCTTAATGAGCTTCTTCTTGAGCCACACCTTTGTTGCCTTGGCCGTATGTTTTGAGTCATTGTCATGCTGGAAAACCCATCCACAATCCATTTTCAATGCCCTGGCTGAGGGAAGAAGGTTCTCGCCCAAGATTTGACGGTACATGGCCTCGTCCATCGGGTAAACTCAGTGGGTAAACGTACAAAATCAGCAGGGGATCAAATATTTTTTCCCTCACTGTATGTATCCTATCGCATTTGTCTTCATCCTTCTGTTATGGTGTCATAAAAGTCTTACTATTTTCCGTGTAGACAACTGGATATTTTTTTTTGCTAGTTCTTGAAGTGTTTTACAAATATCAACGTAACAACACCAAATCATCAGTCTTAATTTAACAAACTGACCAGCAAGCTAACCTTTACCAGAACTTAATTATTGTCCCTTGGGTAGCAGCAGAAGATTGTTTAATTTGTACTCAGAAAAGGTTCCTGTGGCAAACAAATGTAATCAGTGAGCTTAAAGTAATGTTTTTTTCATTTATAATAGTAGAGACATTGAATTTGCTCAATACTCCTCTGCATTGAAGTGGCGCAGCCCCACCAAAAGTACCGGGGCAAGTGTTGGCTCTGGTCAAGGGATTTCAACCAACCACATTGCATAATGTCACAAAGACGTCATCTGAAGACGTCTGTTAACCTAAGGGTATCTTAAATGTTTAGCCTTAATCTGGTGAAACCTTATAGACAATTGACTTAATGTCAGTCTCCGTGGCATTTTTTACTACAGGACAAGCACCTTGCAGAGATGGAGGAGCTCTTCTCTCAGGTGGATGAGAAGAGGAAGGTGAGTGTTCTCCACTGTCTCGTTTGATCTGTAACGTACCGTGAACTTTATATCAATCGCCTAGCTTAACCTAGCCTAGCTTAGCCCATACACCATTGGCACACCTGCATTCAGAGTCTGCACATCAATTTGCATCAACTTCACTGATTTGCTGGAAACAATACTGAATGGGACTACAGTAGACCTCCTTTAAGCGAGAACCTCTGTTTGTTCATCAGAAGCGGGAGATCCCAGACTACCTGTGTGGAAAAATCAGTTTTGAGTTGATGAGGGAGCCCTGCATCACTCCCAGTGGGATCACCTATGACCGCAAAGACATCGAGGAGCACCTACAGGCAAGGACCAGTATTCAAATAATTCCATCTTTCTAATACTGCCTTAACCCCAAACGGATAAACACTACGTTGTAACGGAAAAGTACGATATCCCTGTGGTAATAGTATGAGTTATTACCCATAATGTTTTAACCACATTGGTTTTATGCTTTGCAGCGAGTCGGCCATTTTGACCCGGTGACACGCAGCCCTCTGACTCAGGATCAGCTGATCCCTAATTTGGCCATGAAGGAGGTCATCGATGCGTTCATCATGGAGAACGGATGGGTGGAGGACTACTGAATTTATAAAGGAGAGAGGGAGGATGGAGGAGGAATCATTACAAAAGTGAAACCTGACATTACAAGATCAACCAGATTGCCCTCCTGTCGTCGTCGAAGCCACACCATAGACTCTCACACCTCGACTTGGACTGCCACCCCCCATCTCTCTCTTTCTCATCTTTTATTCCTTGTCAGACAATACATTTTTTCACTGCTGCTCCTACTGGTCCAAACCAATCCGGACCCAACAATCACGACACGCTACAATACCAAACACTGCCACCGAATGGGAGCAATACATCCACCAACAGGAGCTGGTCGGAATCCTATCCCCAAATGAATCAGACTACCCACATGAAGGTTGCAATCAGAACAAACTATCACATCTATCGAATCCTCACACAGTACTTGAATCACATTACAAATCCAGTGTTTGGCCCAATAAAATACTTCTATTGTAAATCTCTTCTGTGGGGAAGACAACCCTCTTGCTGCGGAAGCTCCATGTTTTAGCTCTACCTGCCAATTCATCTTGAGTAGCCTGTATACAGTGTAGTTTCATTCTTTCTCAAAGATATGCATATCTTCTATGTCCAATTTGAGGTCTGAAAGTACTTAGATGTATAACACACCGAGACAAAAACCTAGCTCCTCTTCTGTCTTACAGAATGTAGGAAGCCTATGCCAAGTCAGTGTCTGATCCAAAAAGCAGGTTGTGTGCAGGTTAATTTAGTGGTGTAGGAGTAGGAACCAAACATAACAAAGAGGGGACTGACAGGAACTTTCCTGATTTGGACAAACAGAAGATCTGGTTTTCAATGCAAAACCTTTTCTTATGCTGTATGTTTTCCCGTACATGCTTACCTGGCACCTACTGATCGATTGATCGTAAATGAATGGGAAAGTGTGTGGGTGTTAATATTGAGTGACAGATATGCGTTTGAAGGCTCCTAATTAGTATGAGTTCCCACTGATTTACGTATCACTGACTGTCCTGTCTATGCCTCAGGAGAAACCTGAGGTGCAATTCCCAAGTCAGCCACTTGAATTGCTTTGATGAGAGCTTTTTTGCTTAGGGGTTTGTCTTGTGTTTTACCATTTCTACCCTTAAAGCCTAGTCCAAAGCCTTCAACGCATGCTTGGGGTCGACTGCTTTGCCGATTTACAAAGTAAAAATTATTCATTTAGATATCCTCTAGAAGAAAGATACATGTTTGTAATAACACATTCAGTTTTATTGTTTGACCTCCACCCTGCTGCAAATTGATTATGAAAGTCTTCTTTGGGAGGACTTTGGGAATCATACATTCCTCTTAGCCACACATAACTGTTTAAATAAACCAAGTGGAAATAAGCTGAATCTGAAACGATGTGACCACCCTCTGCTTGAATCTGAAACGATGTGACCACCCTCTGCTTGATATGGGAGATGGACAATTGTGTGACTGTCATGTGTATGAATATAACGGGCACACGTAGGGGTGTGTGTTTATGTCGGGGAGGGGGCATACTCATATTCCCCTTGGCCAAGGTGCATCACAAGAGGGGATTGGGTGGGGGGATTTGGGTCCCAAACAGTGCAGTCAGAAGTGTCTCCAGATCCAAATTTGGGATTATGAATGTTCTTTATGTTGTTATGTCTACACGTGTTCCTATAAATTACATGCTGCAAATTGGCAGATTGGCAGTTCCTGCATTGATGATCTTTTAAACTTTACAATTTGGTCATTTAGCGGCCACTCTTATCCAGAGCAACATACAGTTCATTCAACACAAACAAGACAGAAATGGGTTTCAAGTATTTTATTATCAAGTAAACATTTGCTCTGGTCTTCTTGGTCTGGTAAAATAAAACCAATGAATAGTCCCATAAATGCAAACTAGGGCTGAATAACCAGTGGGTGGGACTTTCAGGGAACAAATTACACTCTAGTCCTGTTGGTCATGAGGAGGCAATGTCCCAGCTTTGTTTCTTTGTCCCCGAACAATAACAGGGAGAACATTTAGAAATGCAGCGTTTTCTAACTTACTGTCTGGTTTTCACTTTGGTACTGGAAGGGAGTACCATTTCTGCACCTTTTACAAGTACATTCTCCCTGATTTGCCCTAGCTTGTCAATGATATGACTGGATGTGCTAAATAATCTGCTTGTACTTGACAGAGGGAGAAAGGAATCATCTGTATAAGTATTCTATAGGGGCTTTGGTCAAAGAGAAATGAATGATGACTGGTCTGCAGCATGGACAGTGGAGTCGAGGTATCAGCCCAGGAAGGTGGAGATGAAGACACTGGTGTCCAAATTGAGCGTCGCATGCCACCAGCGGTCAGGGAAATACAGCACCTAACAAGGACAACACAACATCGACATTTCAATTAAGCAAATCGTTCTATCCTCTTCTCGCGGTTTCCTTTGTGAAAGTATCAGAACGCAGCATATCATCGGACTACAAACAGTTCAGTCTTGTGTAGTGTGATATAGTGGCAGTTTTCTGACCTCCCCCGGCCGGATGGTGCACTCAATGGGTGCTTCCTGTTCAGTTAGGTAAGGGTACTTGTCTGTGACCCACGACAGGGTGGTGTAGTTGGGGTGGAAATGGGGCGCCTTGTCGGGGGGGTACAGGAACCAGCGCTGTAGGGTAAAAAAACGTGAATGTGTTTAACAGACGTGCATTAATTACAGTAAGACAGTGTAGGGAGCTAACCCTAGATTCAGGGTTCACACTCACCAACACGGTGGAGCAAAGTTAAAAACAACGCAAGTTTCATTAGAGGGTCCGCTAACATTCATCAAATCCGCTAACATTCTGTTATTTTCAAGGATGTACAGTGTGTTGTGGAGAGTCCCGGCCCTAGACTGGCGCTGTATGGACTGTGTGGTTGTCCACCATTTAATAGACCATTTAAAGGGGTTGAGTACCTTTCTGCCATAGATGACCTCAGAGTAGCCAGGACCATGCCAATGGAAAGGTACCCCAGTTCCAGGGCCTGGGGGGATCCAAGAGGTTGGTTGATTGTATTAGTCAGAAGAAAAATACTCATTACATACGTTAAAGAAACATTCAAGTTTAACATTGAACTTCGCCACCCACTGTAGCTGTACATTACAATTTGTTGGTGTATATTTATCCTCATAAATGCAATATTTTCATAATAGAGTTTTGTAGCCGACCTGCGATACCGAAGCTATACACCCCCTTGGTGTGAGGCAACACGTAGGGTGGTGCCTTGTAGTTGTCGAACAAAGAGTGCCACTCCGTGAAATTGTTGTCCCCGAAGAAATACAGAGTGTCTGTCGAAGAGGGACCGAGTGAGATGAGGCAGTCAGTTTTCTCGCTTCTGCTTTGACGTTTCAGCGTTAGCACAGCATGGGTCATGCTTTGTCTGTTACGCTCATAAGATACCAAACTCACCACTGCCCAGCGTGTCCAGAGACTGAGGCTTCAGCAGCAGGTCCACAAACTCCTCGAACCGCACATCCACTGCAGGACAAAGTGGTAGAGTCACACACTAGAAAAAGCCCCACCAATTCTAGAGTTGGGTGGTACATTTGCGTGTTCTTAACTGGGGAACTTGTGCACTGCTAGACATGACTGCCTTTCATCGACCTGGTAGCTGAGGTGAGACACATGGTCTCACAGATAGCACACATTTGAAAACCTTCTGTTGTCAGAGAAAGCTTGTTTTAATGAATTCTGAATCTGGTGATAAGACAGGAGTGATATTTATGTCGTGGAAGGTGGGAGGGATGTTGTTAACTCGGGGGTGGGTCGCTAATCCGTCATACTGTATAGAGGTTTTGAAGAAATGCTCTTTAAATCCCATGCCAATTTCAATCTTGTTCCTGGGATACGGGTCTAGGGCGAGAAGCTGTGAGATTTGTTTGTTTTGGTCACGTATGCCGTGTTATAATGTGTGGCCTCCATGCATCCAGACTGTACACTGTCAGAGTACAGTGAGTATGGATGACTGGGTAGATACTGCCCTGTTTCAGTCATTAAAGTGAAGGGACTGGCAGTGAAGAGACTTTCTGTTAGTCTGACTGCATCAATAACCTAGAAATGTTTAAATCCTTTACAATGTCAAGAGTATATTCAAATAAAGTTTTTAGAATCTGTGTGCGTGTTACATGTTTGTGTACTTGTGGGAACCAGATGTCAGGACAAATCAGTCCGCACAGGGGTTTTAAGCCAATCCCCAATAGGAAAGACAATTTGGCTCAGGGTATAGGGAAATGTTATAATGTTATAATTGGGGTTACTTTTATGTTGAGATATTTACTGGATATGTTTAGGCATTACCGGACAAGTTTAGGCATTATGGCTAGGTTTAGTTTAGGCATATAAGCTACGTTATTGATGTTAAAGTTAGGATATTGTTAAGGTAATGTTTGGCGCTAATTAACTTGGATATCTGGGTTTGGGATTAGGTACCTTTCCTGTACGTACCTTTCCTGTAGGAGTAGGTGTTGGCAGTGCTGAGTCTCACCTTCCGATCGCCATACTCTTGGAGCAGGCTGGACTTGGAACATAAAAACTGGAATTTCTGAAGAAAACATCTACATCAATGACTTTTATCAGCCCATCATTATGCTGATAATAAATGTTTTTGTGAGGCCGATGTGATTTGTTACATTTTAATAGGATTTTGATTACCACTTACCGTATTGTCAGAGAAGCCTTTAAGAATGACCGGTTTGGAGTATGCATATCTAGGAATAAAATGTAGTGTGTTTTACATACTCCGGGTGAAGCTAATACACATCAAGTAGCCAGGTTATTAGGGACAGATGTTGTCCTAAGACACAAATCCTTCTAAATCAATTCAGAAACATTGGTTACTTCGAGGAAGATAATGTGCCATGTTAAGAAGCAATTTTTCCAGATAGATTCCAGGAACATGAGAGAAAGTTCATCAGTAAGGCCATTTTACTTTAGTAGCCTGCATAGTCTACAGACCTCAACCAATAGAGCTTCTTTAGGATGACAGGAAACGGGTTAGAATGTACCAACATGGAACCTGTTTGAGCTCTCGCACAATGAATGACCTAAAGAATTCAGGATGTTCTGAAGGTACGTTCCATCTTGGTATGGGTGGACGTGCCATATAAACTGGCTTGGGAGCGTCGTATTTTCATTGTATATGTGCAGAACACACAAACATACACACACGAACACACAAGATTGTACAGCTAACCTCAAGGGGACCAGAAAATAGAAACTGCATGCTCCCTTACCCTAATCCCAACCTTAACCTATCCTTAATCCAACCCTAACCTCAATAAAGTAAAATGTATGCCAAAGCTTTACCTAGGTGTAATGCCTAACCTTAACCCTAAACTTAACCAACAATGCCTGGACCATAAAGAAACCCCAATTCTAACTCTAAAATTAATTGTAATTTTACCCTAAACCTAAACCCTTAGCCAGAAATTTACTTTGGACTCATGGGGACCGGCAAAAGGGGCCCATGAGTCCAGTTTATTGTGGTTTTACTATACTCTTGGGGACATTTGGTCCCCATGAGTATAGTTAGACCTAAAACGCACGCACGCAGGCACGCATCTCGATTATACAAAACCAGAAATAATGGAACGGAGTACGTACTGTTGGATAAACTCGCGATATGACAACGAAACTTGCTCCCAGATATCAATGTTGCAGGGACCCTCATCTGTCAAACTGTATTCTGAATTTGACGACCTGCAGAGGAAAACGTATTTTCTTAGTATGCGTTATAGGACTACGAATATTACAATGTATTATTAAATGAACTTAGATATATAACATTTGTGGAAAACAATGTATTCGGAATGCATGACGTCTTCCAAATTTACCAGCCTCCGTCATTCCCTGACAACAGTGCAAAAGCTGAACTCCACAACAATAGGAGAAATACTTCTAAATGTAATCCAGGTTTGTATTCCATATGAAAATGCTTTCTTAGTGATGCTTTCTTCAAAATACGTCTAGTTCCTGTATTACTTATCTCTATTTGTGGGTACGTGTTTCAATGTGAAAGACCATTGATTCTACCAGTTGTCTGCCAATGCCCATTGGCTATTGACATCTTTCTTCCTGAAGTCTCGTGTTCACATGGACCAATCATATTTGACCAACAAGTCAGCATTTTACGATCGATACGGGTAATTTGTAGATGAAGCCCGAATAATCAAGTACAACCAGAAGTCTTATATGGATCGCACAAATAAAACACACTGCATTTGTATTTTTGTTTAAGACACATTTAAGAAAGATGTACACGATATTTTCAATCGCTGTTTAATTCTCATAAAATTAGCTTTGACAGTTATGTTGCCAGTTGGCATATATACAATTTGAAATTTTATTCTGTTTCACAAATCCTCTTTTCAAGAATCCAGTAACATAGTAGCCTACAGACTTATTATACATTCTGTTCTAGTATTATCTTTTCTAAATACTATTTAAAGAAAGTAATAACAGCTGTAAGCGGCTTAAGTTGTCTCTGGCAGAGGTTTGAGACATAGAAAACCAAGGAACTAATCTTTATATTATTTTAATTATGCAAACTTGTCAAACAATGAAGATCTGAAAACAGAGTTAGCCATAACATTTTATATCCATGTAAGTCATTGTACATGGTGACATTGAGCATCTGTGACCACCAGCTCTTGATACGGTTTACACCCAGAGCAAGGCATTACATAATATCTGGTTCTTTTTAAACATTTTGATTTGTCTGTCCAACCAACAACTTATTTTCTATTCCCTGCCTTCTGGCTGAAATACCCCACATAGGTGTCAGACGTCTAACATTTCTCTCATAATATAAACAAGCTTTAAGCAGTTGGCCTGTAATATCTAAATCAACATTGGAGAGATCTGCAACACTTTCCAGTATAGGCCTGCTTGCACCAAGGTTGTATTCACAATCAAATCAGATTTTGTGTTCATTTTGTGATTAAGTCCTAGTTTCAGCACTGTAGTACATCAAGACATCCTGTCACCCAATTTCAGACCAGGCAACCCAGACGTTTGTGAAACGCTGCCATAGAAGCAGCAAACGATTCATAACGAAGCAGAGGCTAATACACGTAGAAAACAAATATATGCAGTGAAAACATGGCAGGATGTTTTACTATTAAATACATTTTATTATTACACAAGCAGACAGTCTGGCCTTTTCACAGAAAGACAATGCTGAACTGTATCTCACTGTAGGTCATTTGGTTGGTCAGTAAAGCAGAGACATGCAGTCTCGGCAGCTCCATACAGCAGAAAGTGTATGTGTGTTTGTGTGTGTGATGTATTGGACAGACAACCCCCCCACCCCTTTTCCAATTAGTCTCTCCCTCCTCCCTGCCCCACGTTCTCTTCTCAGCCCCAGTTGCAATTGTCTTCCTCTGTTGCAGTAAGTATTTCAGTAACCAGGCCGGTGCCAATAGTTTTGTTGCCGTCTCGGAGAGTGAAGCGTTGACCTTTCTCCAGAACCATAGGCTGGCGCAGCGTCAGGGTCAGAGAGGTGTCCTCACCCGGCATCACCATTTCCTGACACAGAGAAAACAGGTCAATATATGGGAATATTCATAAAGGCAAAGCATGAGTGAATGAATCCAAAGGTTAAAGGTCACCTTGTCTTGGGGCAGGGTGACCATGCAGGCCATGTCCCAGGTGAGAGAAAACATGACAGGCATGAAGTTGCTGACAAAGGGCTTGTGTCTTCCTCCCTCCTCTTTGCTCAGAATATAGACCTGAGGGGAGATATAGCATTACCATGTCAGACTGTATATACATTACATTGAAAGATGCCTAACCTTTGACCAGGGGTTTCCAATCTAGGGGTCCCATTCTGAGAAGGCCCTGGGCCTGATCTAATTTTGGGGATACATTTTTTAATTATTTATTTACATATAACTTTCATCAACTTCAAAGGATGTCTCATAAGTAATTACACAAACAGTTTTTAGTGTTATTAATTTAACCCTTCAACTCATTGAAGTGCTGGCTACAAAATACAGAAGTTATGTTATAGTTCGCCTTAACAAAAACTGTACAGTTATATTGTGACTTTCTGGCATGGAATAGTTCATCTTCAGTCTCGCTAGAAATTGTTAGTAGATACTAGTAAGCCTATTACTGGCTAATAAGCTGCTAAAACAGCCAGTGGCCAAAGCCATACAATTCATAGACACTATGATGGAGCTAAATTTAATAAGAAACAGTCAGTTTAACACAACGCTCAATAGTGTCTAGCAACTGTTGAAACATGCAATGCCGTGGCGTAGTGGGTAAAGAAAGTGCTTTTCATGTGGAAGACCTACGTTTCGAGAACTATTGAGATCAACGACATTTATTATTTTATTTTATTTGTGGGCCGCAATAAAACTACGTTACACAGTAATGTGACCGTTTCTGGTACATTCCACGATTCTCTCGTCTTTTCACTTGATGCTGTTGAAACAGCCAGTGGCAAAAGAGGATTTGTTCAGGGTAGACTCAAGAGGTTAACAGGGGGTACTCAGTCAGTCAGTCAGTCAGTCAGTCAGTCAGTCACATTCTTTCTTCTTAGCCGGCTTCGCTTACACGGTCTGGCAAAAATTAAGAAACCACTGGATTTTTTCTTTCCTTTCCAATAAAGTTGGAAAGGAAGGTTTTGAGTGAGGAACAGAAGGGTTAAAAAGACCACTGCCAATTAAAATGCTTCTGTTACTCACTCAAAACTTTCCTTTTCAACTTTTTTGGAAAGGATAAAGGTGCAGTGGCCTCTTAATTCTTTCCAGAGCTGTATTGTGTGTGACATGACACAGGCCTTATATTATTTGTGTGATATTACACAGCCTGTGTATTATTTGTGACACCACACAGCCCACAACTTGCAATTATTCAAGCTATTATTGGAAGAAGAGCACCAACATAAAGCTGTGAGTTAGAGAGCAATTGACAGCCCACAAAACCACTGAGTAAATGTGTGCACACTTTCCACCTCTCAATGTAGGCTACAGTGAATTAAAGCAGAAGTTCGTTATGCTAGATCAGGGATGGGCAACTTGGATGGGGCTGGGGGCCGTTGGATAACTCGGAACACACACAATTATTCATTATTCACAAATGCATTAAAAGTACACTAGGTCTGACTCTAAGTAACATATATCTCGGCAACTTTAAAATATTGATCAATGTGCCGTTTTGCTGCAGTGTTATAAAATGTGTGAACCCTTTGAACGCTATAGGTTATTTGGCTGTTTTCACTACTTTGATATTTTCACTGGTACAGAGACTTCTGTAATAGGTTTTTTATGCTTCAAATGTTAGTTTAAAATTAGCACACTCTTAGCTACGCATAGAAAGACATCACAACAGCTTTCTGAGACCCTGAAATTACAGTTTTTTATGTAAACTTGCTAAATTTGATTTCAAGCCTATTTCATGCTTTGTTTCCAGCATTGATTTTGGTTCCAATAATAATTTTACAACCAATTTAAATATGATAAATATATTTTTTCAATTACATACATACATACATACATACATACATACATATCCTATTACTGTTTTCTAAATTCATCTGAGGGCCACTTTAGTCTATACATGTTTTAGCACTACAGCCAGCTAGGGTGTAGCTATACCATTGCATACTGGTCACAGTATTGAAAACTAAAAAGCTTGGGCCATTAAAATAAACCCATAATTAAAGAACCACTTTGCATATCTTGCTCTGGCTTCCACTCGCTAGTTACTAGAGATGAAATAATTCAGGAAAGGGTGGGCACTGTCAATCGAACGACAGTCAAAACGGACACATCCATGAAATCAAACCCCTCACTATTCACTAGCAACATGAAATCATAGATTTCATCATAGACGCCAGTCGTTCCAGCCCTCCATTTCTGTTGATATTTGTAAAGCCAGGTTAAAAAGCATTTTGTGGAATCACGCCGGAATTTCTGCGGCAGAAAGACCTGTGGATAAGACACCGACCTGGGCCTTGACTTTCTGGTGGGGCTGAATGGAGCCTGGTTTGCTCATCACCATCCCTCGCCTGATTTCCTCCCTCTTCAGCCCTCGGACCAGAGCCCCCAGGTTATCCCCGGCCTCTGCCCGGTCCAGAGACTGATGGAACATCTCAATGCCTGTGGGGAGGGGAGAGCAGAAGATGGCGAAGGATTTTTAATACGGTTGTATGGACAGTGTTACAGCACCTTTCAACTTCACTTCTTAATGTATCAATGTGCAGCTGCATGAACAAAATGTAATTGGCAAATATTGTCTGGAAACAAAGAAAATAAAATATTCAATAGAGGTGCAGCTCTTCACTTACCAGTGACCACTGACTTGAAAGCGCGGCTGTGACCCACAAACTCACAATCGTCGCCCTTCTTGATGACACCCCTCTCCAAAGTGCCAGTCACCACTGTACCCCTGCCTGAAAGAGGGGAAAATAATACAAGTCTAATAACATCCTTACAGGGGACAGGGTGGGGGTCCACTTTATTTCCATTCCAGTTAACTCCCCCCCCAAAAAATCTATTCAAACTCATTGACGAGTCATCGAATTTTACTGTACTTTCTGAATTGCCTGGGATTAAAATGGAACTGACATTAACTCTGGCCCAAACAAAAAGACATGACAGGCTAATGGGTCGACTACACAACACCTACCTCAAGGAAAATCTATTAAATAACAGCTGAAATGGAAACTGTCCTAGAAAACTGATACAATGGCTTTCGAGCACTGGCCAAAACTAAGACCAGGCGATGTAATGCTATAGATACACAGGGGCACGGAAAAAAACAGTTAACTTCACATGACTGATGCAAACAACACAGCCAGACTCATTCCTAATATTTCCTTAATGTAAAATCGACATAGTGCAGAGGCCATGGAAAATGTTGTCCAACGCTGGGATGAGCCTGGCGAAGAAGCACACTGTATGCAGTGTGGTAAATATAAAATCCTGCAGCACACTTTTAACATCCGTTTTCATGTGTACATCAGGAAAACTCCTTTACTGTGAACTTCTGAATGTAATTATTAAATGGGTCAAGAACTTTTGGATGGAGGATTATTTTTATTTTTTTATAATACAGGCTTCTCATTTACCTGGGATGGAGTAGACACCCTCAATAGGCAGCAGGAAGGGTTTATCCAGTTCTCTTTTGGGCAGCGGAACATATTCATCCACAACCTGCAGTAGCTTCAACACCGCGTTTGCTCCCAGCTCTGGCTGTCTGTTCTGAGGAGGGAACACAGGGGTCTAAGAATGTACCCATTTAGGTTCTACTTTCACTGAAGCAACAGTAGGTTTTAGAACAGTCAAATAAAGTCCCTCGACCTCAGTTAATAGCCTATCCTGAATTGCGCGTGGCAATCACCTCTAGGGCACAGAGAGCCGAGCCGATGACCACGGGCGTGTTCTCGCCATCGTAACCGAACTCTGTGAGCAGCTCTCGGATCTCCAGCTCCACGAGCTCCAGCATCTCCTTGTCCTCCACGGCATCCGCCTTGTTCACAAACACCACAACGTTCTCCACGCCGATCTGCCGCGCCAGCAGGAGGTGCTCCCTGGTCTGGGGCATCTGGCCGTCTGTGGCGGCCACCACCAGGATGCAGCCGTCCAGCTGAGATGTGCCCGTGATCATGTTCTGGAAGTAAAAGGTGAACACCTGAGAATTCGTCTGCTTGGACTAGGACTCCTGCCCTCGTTCACACAGTCTCGCTGGTACTAGTTTAGCCATTTAATGCTTAATGATTAGAGTACCTAAAATAACTCCACTGCCACCACCTCTGGCTGCTGTCCATTGTAAATGTTTTGTTTATTATTTGTATTGTCTTCTTTCCAATTAATCTAAGTCGCTCTGGATGAAGGGTCTCCTAAATTACCAAAATGTGAATGAAAGGGAGGTCCTGGTCTCATCAGCTCTTAGACGCTTTCTGGACCCTCTCATGCTCACAGATCATTTCAAACACACAGGAGGGGCCCTGAACGGTCGGGTGGATTCTACTACTGGGAATCGTGTTACCTTGACGTAGTCGGCATGGCCGGGACAGTCTGTGTGGGCGTAGTGTCTGTTGGCCGTGGCGTACTCTACATGGGATGCATTGATGGTGATACCCCTGGCCTTCTCTTCAGGAGCATTGTCAATGTCCTCATACTTCTTATAGTTGGCACCTCCAGCCTCTGCCAGCACTGAGGACCACAGACCCAGTTACAAATACAGTACTGGCAATCTACACTCCCCAGGCCCAGCTACAACAACAAGTGCCACAGGTGTTGATTTACACTGCATGACACCTCACTCAAAGGTGTAATGGCTCCATCTCATAATGCCTTATACATGACCAGTTCAAATCGGGAGAAACAAAGGAGAACGGTTGTGAAATAGATTTTTTCCAGTCTCCTCAACTGTAGTGTCTTAATATCCTTTTTATGTTTGAGGATGTTTTGAACGTACATGGAGTCACAGACCACATTACTCCGAGATGAAAAAGGGCAAGTACCGACAAAGGGATCTCATTAGTTACCTTTGGTGATGGCAGCTGTTAGAGTGGTCTTGCCATGGTCGACGTGTCCAATCGTGCCGATGTTCACATGGGGTTTGTCTCTTGCGTATGTTTTCTTAACTTTGGCCTCTGCTGCAAAGTTCCGTCGAGTAAATGGAACCGCACACTAGGAGACCAGAGGGGATTAGAGCATTTGGGAGGGACAGCAGTTAGGAGAGAAATCGCCCAATGGACCTTGTAAACAATCAGCTCGGCTCTGAAATGGATCTGTAAATTCAGAACAGGTCTGTCTGGGTAAGTGCAGCCACAGCCGCATGCCAACTACAAGTAGTTTGTATGTAGAGAAGGTTGAGTAATTAATGCTATAAAGCAGGAGGGATAACAGTCTGTCAGGCTAAGCTAAAACTGATTTCTCATAGGCCATGTACAAGACTGCACAAAATGTTACTCACCACTTTATAGGTGTGCAGGAGACCCGACGAGGAAAGCTGAAAAGCTAAAAAGAATAAAGTGCATTCAAACACCTGACTGACTGACTGACAGTAGACAGACTCTGCATGCTCATTTATCACATTTAGCACAAAGATCTACACAAACGTGTGGGATTTAGCAACATGAATGTTTGCATGAGAGTCACAACCATGACCATGCATACGCACGGTGGAGAAATAAGCAAACTGCTTCTAAAATGCAGGCACGTTATGGGGAAAAAAATGTAATAAAGCAAGCATAACACTACCAGTTCTTACTTATACAATATATCTGCATTGATGATTAAATAAAAGGTACGCTTTGATTGTAGCGATGGTCCTTATGCAGAGGGATGAGAAAAGTCTCTACCAGGCATGTTTCTCTGCTCTCAATAATTGCAATGTTCTTTTCACTTAGTCAATATTATGCGGTTGACCAATCCATATTTCTCCCATTATAACAGTTAAACTTTTTTGCTGTTTGAAAAAAATCACCAATAGTAACCAAGGTTGCCAGCCTGTCCTGCAGCTTAGTTCAGAAAACCATCCATGTCTGGTTGGTTTGATACATTATCCAGAGAAAAATTATTAACTTGACCATATTTTAAATGTCTGATTTGTTACCGTTACCAATCATTGTCATTGAACGGATTTTTTTCCCAAAATGAATTTAGAAATTTTACAACGGAATCGAAATCATCAAAAGCAATGGCTTGGCGACCAACAGAGTTTGATTCTACATAGTTTTCTACATGTCATTTAAAAAATAAATTAAGGACATGTTAGTTTGAAATCATCTAGAATTGGTTGAAATTGTGAAAACAGAATTCCTTTTAAGACACCACGACCAATTCAATACCTACCACAACGCAATGTTGCGTCGCGAATCATGAGCTGAGAACCAACGCTCCACAGAGACCGAATCAATACACCCAGCTTGTATTAGACACACCACTCAGTGTTTTAGCCATCGATTACAGGATGTACTAAAATGCACCTACATGGCGTGTGTCCAAATGTCCTATCAGAACTGGGGAGAATCTTGGCCGTAGCAGTTTTGCAGCTAACTAGGTAATAAAGGGTCATATTAATAATAGCCATTTCTATGTCTATAGCACTAGCACAGGCTAACTGTCACAACGGAGACATACATTCCTACGTATCAGTCTTCTAAATACATACATTCGGCATGACATAGCAATAGAAAATGAATGTCGTTACCAAATGTCGTCAACACTTTTTGATTGGCCTAACTTAATGGCAAAAAATACCTACCTATTCTGACAAAATATTCTTCAACGTGACCTTGCTCTGCCTGCAGAACAAGCGAACTTGCTAGCCAGTGAAGGCATCCTTGCTAACTAGTGGTAATTACACCTCACATTCAAATGTATTCTCGTTGAAAAGCTGAAATAAGCATGACTAATTGACATGTTAACAATGAGTTAAGGCAGTTGACAACAATGTTGAAGGCATGTGTTGTAAAAAAAAGAAATAAAGAAAAGCTTACCAGAGAAACATGCACGAATCCCTACGAGCGCCGCCATCTTGGACAATGTTAGACAAGTAGATGGATGTGACGTCATAAGATGTGTCCACATTTACCCACAGTATTGTAATACAATGTGTTTAAATTATACAATGGTAATCTTGTTATAGTTCTTCGGTTTAAGCTACATCTTTGAAACACTGACATTGAACACAACTGTAAATCCATATTCATACTAGCATACATCAAGACAGCTTTTTAAGTAAAAGCTGTCTTTCAATGAGTTTATTTCCCGATGTCGTGTTTAGTAGCTTTACGGTAACTACGAGATCCCGCATGGCTGCCCACTTGAAATCTATGATGATTATATGAGCGAGCTAGCTTGCTAACACGCTAGAATATTCTAGTAAGTTCTTGTACAGTATTAAAGGGTAGCATTATAAGAACCAATTTTACAATTGTGTCAGTCGGCGTCTTAAAAAAACACGGAGATATCGGAGACACTCCAGGTAAGAAGACATATAAAGCTGCCAAGCTAAATCTAATACTGTCAATAATCTTGTTTACTTGCTGTCAAGCTCTTATTCTGTACTCTACTGCTATATGTGTATTAGAGGTTCTTTATCTGAAATTGTAGACTACTACATTCATAATAGATAAAATAGCTAGTTAGCTAATTGAAGCAACTAACGGTTTTATTCTTTCCTTTTTCGAATATCTGACAAAAAGTGTCATTTTAATAAATAATTTAGAGGTTAAGTTAGGCCTAGTAAAATGTTCTGTTATTTTGTTAGGCTAGTGCTAACAATCAAATGCATTCAAGTGAAGTCGCATTTATCGGCTGCTATTTCCGAGTTTTTAGTTAAGGATAGAATTTTAACTATGCACGGAGCCACAACCACATTTAGTCATAAAGCAGAATACGGGTTGTTCATCAGAAGCAATAGAACAGTGTGTAACCCTATACAACTTTATGTAATTGTTTGATTTGGCGTTCTGCCCTGCATTTCAGCTGTAATAAGGCAGGGATTTGAGTAATACAGTGATAATCAAGTTTTGGAATAACGATTTTATCAGGAGCATCATGGCCGAAGACCAGCGTAACAGGAGACATCCCCAAAATCTCCAGGGTGTCCTTCGATTGGCGGTAGAGGCTGGCTCTGCCGCAGATGGACCCGCTCCCCTGGAACCAATGTCAGAGGAGGTAATAGTCACCTTCCTGTTGGTCTTCTTTGCAGTTGTACTGTGTAGATAATCAGATGTGTGTACAGTCCATTATTCATATGAAATGAATGGTGCTGTACTGAACAACCAGTTGCAAAACAGGAAGTGTTATGTTTAGGATTAGGAATACAAGCAACATGTTTCTTTAAAATATTTTACTCACTGTTTCAAGTGAAACTTCACCACAGCCCTCCAACGGAGGGGAATTGAACTCAGTCTGTTAAAGAAACATCTTGTTGAAACAAGTCATTCAATTCCATAACTTTATATTATACGGAACACACCTCAGATCTCACAACACCCCTTCAACCGGAAACATTCTGAGCAAGCTGACGTTTTAGAAATTCTTTTGTTTTTAGAGGAAAGAATGGTTGAAAGGGGCTCTTGCAGAAGTAGCCAAAGGACAGATCAGCGAAGTGGAGCAGATGAAGGAGTGTATGCGTGTCCTGCTGAGAGACGGAGGCTGTGAGAGGGGGAGTGAGGGAGAGGAAGATGGCGTGGACGAAGAGGAGGGTGAAACCGAGCAGGCGCTGGAGTTTCTCTCAGAGCTGTGTGAAAATCTGGACAATGCCAGAGGTAAGATGCTGAGCAAAATGAAGTGGTTTCACCACGTATGACTAAGAAACCTTTTTTCCAGCTGGCAGTCACTTTCCAGTGTAAAAATGTATCAGTTTTAAATGAGTTAACTTGTAGTGTTTGCTCAGTGTATAATATTGCAAAAAGGACGACGACAGAATTCCAACATGTACGTGAATTCCATAATTCAATGTAGGGTGTATTCCTGGCGTTACCGCTTACCTCTATGGCCTGTATATGCATGGTTGTTTAATACTGCTAACACTTGCTCTCGGTCTCTCTCTGTGTCCCTGTCTTTCAGACCTGATGACCCTGGGTGGACTGGACCTGTGTATGTCCCAGTGCTTGAACCATCCCCAAGGCAGCGTCAGATGGCGTGCTGCCCAGCTCATTGCGTGCTGTGCCCAGAACATGCCCGAGGTGCAGTGTCACCTCGTCGGCCAAGGGGCTCTACCCAAACTGCTGCAGCTGACCGACTCGGATCCCCACCCCACCGTTCGAGTGAAGTCACTCTACGCCGTCTCATGTAAGCGCTGCGCCGGGCTTGAACGGGACAACAGTTGTCCGAGTTGACCCTGAGCTCCTACCATTCGGATGGGTGTACGGGTGAATCCCACCAGTGCAAACAGCCTGAAGGGGAGTTAGGGTGTACGACCGCACCTATCAGAGGTTAAAATCACATTGTTTTCTCATTAGTGAGTGTTACTTAATGTCCATGGCATTGACTGATTGTAATAAGCCTGATTGCTTCCTCCCAGTATTTCAAAAAATTGTAGGGATTCATGTTTTGCCGAATAAATGCCTTAGTAACTGAAATGAAAAATCCAGTAGAATGAAACAACTCATATTTTGAGGAAAGTCATGGGACAGCGTTTAGCGGCGCAACCTATTGTACACCACATCGTAACCCTGTTCTTGTGTCCCCTCTCCTTGTCTCACTCAGGTTTGGTGCGTGAGCAGGAAGTAGGTCTCAGGGCCTTCCTGTCCCACGACGGCTTCTCAGTGCTGATGAGAGGCATGCAGTCTGACAACGAGAAGTTGAGGACCAAATCTGCTTTCCTTCTCCTCAACCTGCTGACAGCCCATCCAGTTCACAAAGGTGTCTGTCTCTGTCTGTCTCTGTCTGTCTCTGTCTGTCTCTGTCTGTCTCTGTCTGTCTGTCTGTCTGTCTGTGTGTGTGTGATGCCACTGATAAACATGCATCTTAGGTAGACTCCCTCTCAGATCGATAGAGAGACTCATTTGGAGATTGTCTAGAGCAGCGCTGGTCTACTCTCTTAAGTCCAGCATAGAGGAACCAAGACAGCACTTAGTTTAGCGGTATCTACTTCAAAGGCATGATGCATTGCTTTGTGCAAACACAAACAAATCTGACAATCTGGATTTCTGAACTAGTGTTGGAGGTCTGAAACACTTGTTTCTCATTACTTGGCTGAGACCACCGAGAAAGTGCCATCCAGAAGTTATGTATGTTTTGTGTATTTACTCATAGCTTGTATTTATAGTTTCTCTTTAATGGGGATAATGTGCACGAGTGAAGTGATTTAAACCATCCTTGTTGTATCACAACTTATGATGTGATGTAATCTTCCTCTCAGATACAGTCATCTCCATGGGAATGGTGCAACAGCTAGTGGCCATTCTTCGCACCCCTCACTCCCACTTCCATGAACATGTGCTCGGCGCCCTCTGCTGGTAATTATATAAACACACAGTGCATGAAATTCCTTATACAGCAAAGATGGAGCAAATTCTATTTCAGAAGTTGCCGTTATATTGTTTCCTCATTAAATGGAATTGTAATTTCAGTGTGTGACTTGAAATCAAATGGAAACAAGCCCCTAGAGGATGATTTTATTTTCTCTGTGGCGCTCTACTAACACTGTCGACTTCTGTCTCTAGCCTGGTAGAGGAGAGTCCTCTGGGTCTGAGGGACTGTCGGAGCCCCACTCTTGGTCTGGAAGACTTACTCAACCAACGGGCCAATGAGCTGCAAGGAAGAGAGGAGTGTCAGGTTGGTATTTCTCCATATTCTTTTGAAAGAATATGGGGCTAAGCTAGCAACTAGTCAGATTTAAATGCATTTCTGCTTCACAGTTGTTTCCATGCTTTTTCGTCTCCTCGTAGGAGGAGTTGGAGTACTGCAAACGCCTGCACTCCTCCTGTTTTCAAGCACGGCAACCCGACGACAACGCAATGGATCGCTGAAATCTGGCCTGGTCTGATCTCTTCTGTCCATCTGCCACTGGCTAAGACTTCATTTTAAATTGATTGACTGTCACTGAAGACAGTATGCTAAAGTTGCTGTCGGTCAATTCGGTGGTTTAGTTGTCTACCCACAAAAATATGAATGAATCCCTGTTGGTTACTCCACTTTGCAGAAAAATGCATACCAATTTCTCCATGGCTGTCAATGAACGCTAGTTTTTATTTTGAATTCTTTTGTTATCTTATCTTGTTTGTTGAGTTACACCTGATTCACATCTAAATGGTTTGTGTTCTCTATCTGCAAGCTCATTAATTCCTGTTAACCATTTGTTAATGATACAGTTCAACATATTTGAATATTTTGGTTTGCTTATCTAGCTTGGAAGCAACATTTTGACCTTTATGTTGATCGTGCCCTACTAAACCTCATAGTCCATTCATAATTTATATAAGACCGAGCATTTATTTAAACAGAGCCATGAGAGAACTCTTTCTTTTATGGCTCCATCCCCACCTATATTGTAATATAATATTGCATTACTTTATAGTCGCTTCCTGGAAGCCATTACAGTGACTGTAATGGCTTCCAAAAAGTGACAAGAAAACAGTTAATGAATGAATAAATAATAAAAGCTCTCATTAAACATTGTTATTTAGTTTTTGAGGAAATACCAGGTATTTCGGCTGTAAAATAAAGGTTAAATATTTTTGTTCTGATCATTTGTTTGTATTATGAGAAACCACAGAAGATAAAAAAAAATGTTGATACTGTTTGCTTTGTTTCCCTTCAGAATATTAGTCAGATAATGTTTTTTTCTGTGTGTTTGTCTAATGATAATGAAAGACTTGTGCAGAGAGCTTGCATATTAAATAATATTCAGTATGTTACTGTATAGCATTGTATGAAACCAACTTTATTTTTCATTACAATTTTCATTATGAATAAATACACATTTAAAAATTTCTGGGAATAAAGGAATATCAACAGACTAAAAGATCGAGTGTGTCTGATCCATTTTTTATCCCAGTGTACCACAGGTCATTGTTTAATGCAAAATATATTTGGATTCACAGACAAACAACCATGTCTTTGTCATGTGAGCTGTTGTGTCTAGCCGTCTGTGAATTAGAAAGCAGTTACATTCCCCACAGAGACATTCTGAGAGTTGGACCACCTTTTTGTATTTTCAATAAATTAATTGATATATGATCAATGGTCCAATTCACATTAAATACAGGCTCTCCCAAGACCCATAGCTCAGGTTACAGAACAAAAGGACTGTATCAATGTGTTCACAATCGGTTATGGTTTTTAAAAAGTTTCCTTTGGGCAATCTTTTATCACTTTTTTTAGTCACCCTAGGTGGTCTTTATACTCAGGCTTGCTGAAGATCTTACAGCTGTCCGCTACCCAGGTTTACTTTCCGTGGCAGCTTTTAAGTCTTCCAATTGACTCTTTGATTTACACACATAAGATTAGTGTAAGCCAACATTTTCTGGAAGGAGTTTGCTTAATTTTGAAAATGTGAGAAAGTTCCAAATTATTCATTGGTGCCCGTGGCGTCGGACTGAGGGAAAAAGGGGCACTAAGTATATAGGGCCCATGTATAGAGGGGCCCGCAAAAGTGTGTACTATTGGAACTCAGCCCAAAATCTGCAACAACCTCTTCACTAGGATTTCTTCCATTTGGCAAACTCGTCCCCACCCGCCGTGGTCTTGATGTCACCCACAGCGATCAGCAGCTGTGCCAGGTAATATGTCACCATGACGACATGCTTGCCGTGATCCAGGTGTTCCGCCACCTTGAAGGTCTGCATCGACAGTGTCAGGTCAGATGCCATGAAAATCAAACTTCCTAGTATGATGAACGGGCGCCGCGTGCGGATCGCCAGCGAGGCCATCGTGACGAGCAGGGCCACGTACACCCCAACACCCGGAGTAAGGACAGCCGCGTCAGGCATCTTCTGCAGGAATGGAAAGAGGTAGGCGTATATGCCCCCTCCCAGAAGCCACAGGAGCAGGTAGAAGAAGGTGAACAGGTAGGAGGAGGTGGATGTGGTGGAGTACCGAGAGGAAAGGAAGGTCAGGGAGTAGAGCAGGTGGGCCATGGCAAAGGACGCCATTCCTAAGAGGGATATTCAATAGAGAGAAGGCAGATAGATTCATTGTCTCGTTCTAGCCTAAGGGAACTACTGATTTGTCTGTTACGAATTTAAACCACTGCAGGACAGCAACAGATAGCAACAGGTTGGAGGTGAGGTTCTGTGCAGTGGAACACGCCTAGAACAGACATTTTGAGTTAACAGTCTGGCTCAAGGGCAGGTTGGCAGGTGATTTCCCCAAACGTGGTTAAAATCCACAAACAGCTAACATTACAAAGGAATCATGTCAGGATACTACAGTGGAATTACCACGATGGCAACCTTTCAGGCCTGCCTTAACCACCAACCATTGTGTTTCTGGCCTTCACTAGCCTCTACACTGCATTATGGTTGCACGGAATCTACCACTATCAACTATTTAGTTCATATTCCCACCGATTAACACATCTGCATAACTTCTATCGGTTGTAAAAATAACTGTGATTACCATGGATAAAGAGCTCGGGCCAGATAAGGCAGCAGTCGCCGCCTGCGGACAAGACCAGGCCCCCGGCTACACCGAACAGACTCCTCCCCCCTTTGTAGCTGAGCACCAGGAGAGCCAATGAGATGACAGGGGTGGCCTTTAGGACTGCAGCGAGGATGGAGGGGGAGGAGTCAGGGAACCACAGATAGAAGTAAGCAGTGGTGGCCAGGAAGAACGGCGAGAGAGAGATAAACAGAACACAGTACTGAGAGGAACAGGTGGGGAGAGGAGATAAAGTGGGAGGGGGAGAGGACAAAAGATGGGGGAGAAGCGAAAGACAAGTGTAGTGAGGAAGTTGACATAACATTTTTAAATGGTACTTTTAAATATATATTTTACATAGAAACACAAACACGCAGCAGTATTTACAATGTTCTTTTTGTCTGTCTGTCTGTCTGTGTTTGTGTGTTTGTGTGTGTGTGTGTGTGTGTGTGTGTATGCTACATGTGTGTCAGAAGATGTGTGTTTGGCTGTGCTCATAGCAAGTAGGATATGTACAATATGTGTTTATCAATTTGTTTGTGCAGGATTGTCAATGTTGGTGCATGTGTGTGTTCAGAGGGATATCATACTGTGTTCCTGCGCTGTCTTCGGTCATAGGCATCTGTGTCCAGGATGTCCATCTCTCCTAGAACTGAAAACCCAAAGTGTGTCCGTCTGTATCTGGGCTGGGTCTCTCCTTGTTTCAGTGCTTCCAGAGGATCTCACCCTTTACTCCTTTTCTCTGGTTCGTTTTATTCCTCTTACTTTGTTTTCTCCTATCTTTCTCTCCTCTGTCTCTCCACTTTGGTTCAGCCAGTGTGTCTGCGTGTCTAACGCTTTCAAGGTGCTAGTCGACATTGAGCTTTGGACCAATCACAGTGTCACGTTATCTGCCCGATTGCTCTGTCATTATCATTGCCTCTCAACCTCACTCAGTTTTCATTTCAAACTCTACAAGTAGTGACCCTTGGCATATTAAAGCACTGATATGTGACATCATCAACTGGAGAGCAAAGTTGAACTTGGTTATGCTCGTTAGGGTACAACATCGTGGAACGTTTAGACATAAAATATCTATATATGTGGAACAATATGCTTTCCAGTTCTCGTCCCTTCTCGATGTCTTGCCACCCCATAAAGGAATGCAACTGTAACGCCTAGTTACGCTAGATAAATACAATCGAACAGGCAAAAGAATAAACAAATCTGGAACCAGGCAACAAATACATCCCTTTAACAGGCATGACGAGTTTTCACGTCAGTTGCAGTCATGATGGTTTTACTAAATGTCTGAGTCACCAGCATGACACCCTACTGACAGTCCACTGCAGGGTTGCCTCTGAAGCTAAGCAGGGTTGGTTGTGCTCCCTGGGTGGGTGACCAGATGCTGCTGGAAGTGTTGTTGAAAGGCCATTGGCGGCCCTCTTCCCTTCTTTGAATGCTAAATAACCGGGCAGCGAGAGGTACATTGTGCAGTGTGTGCCATTTCAAGGGGTGTCCTGGTAACTAAATCTGATGTGGAACTTCTGGTCTGTAAGAGTGAAGGTGTTAACCAAAGTGTCATGGCCAATGTCCCAATCAGGCCTCTCATAACTACATGGTTAAGTAATGGTCACCCGCCTCCAATGGCTCATTCGTTCTGTTTCCTCCTACTTTGACTATTCCCCAGATTTGTGCTCTAAAATCCAATGTGTTCTCAGACAATTTACTTGGCAAAATATGGGTTCGTAGGTGGCATTGAGGTCTTTGTGGAAATAACCACAAATTATGACAAGAAGTCAATTCTCCAATTGAACCGCGTTTAACACAGCAATTGCAGGATCCAGTAGTTACAATCTCGTATGCAACACACTGCTTGTCGAATTGACACTCTACCATGGTTAAATAGAGCCCTGCGGAGGGGGCTTGACCCCCCTGACCGTTGTAAATGATCCTTTCAAAACAGTTGGGCTATGCATACAGAACAAAGAACAGATACCGGGCTATCCTCAGGTCAAGCCAAGATTTCTTTCACAGAGTAACAGAGAGCCCTACATGCTCATTGACCCAGGTCACAAAGACTATGAGGCTGTTGAGCTTGGGCAAGTCTCTTTATACAATATAAGTCCTGGAAGATTGGCTCGTCAGCATGTTTTCTTTCCCTAAGCACAACTACAATCCTGTTTGATCCCAGCATGCATCACCTACAGGAGGAGTTGAGATGTGATACATTTTGAGAAATTGGGCGATTTGTTAAATTTTCACTGACAGCAACCGGTGTCATTACTACTTCGTCTTTCCACAAGGTGGCAGTAGAGATATTCAGTCAGAACAGCCTGAAGTAATCATAAAGTATTGTTTCAAATATCTAATGAACACACAGACTGAGGTATTTTAAATTATGCTCTGAATGTTTTTTTGTTTTTATTGTAACTGACACATTATAAAAATAACTGCATAGAAATTAACTACAAAAAATTGGATTGATTGTTTCTCGATTGCCAATTTGTTGAGCAATTATTTAAAAGATGGGACATCATTCTTTTGTTGAAGTAAGACTAAGAAATTAGTTGCTTGGTCATGGGTGGTCTGTTTAGGGCTTGTGAAATTCCCAGGAAGATGTGTAGCAGAAATGGGTGGTCTCAATGAGGTCCAATAAGATCTCAAAGATTCCTGCTCAGAGCACAGGGCAAAGTAGTAAAGCACTTTTTTCCAATCAAACAGAGTTATCAGAGAAGATATTTTTTAATGCGGTTTTGGAATAGTGTAATATGTGTAAAACCTTGCATTGTATAAACCAATGTCTGGAATTGAACATATTATATTCCAAATCTCCAAGTCTGCTCTACAGTGCATTATGGTGGAATCGTTATAGTCTATTGGTGTTATTAGTCTAGCCCAGAACCTACCATTAACTAGGAATGGGTCAGATGACCTGTTGGGTCATGTGATCTGGAATTGATTAGGAAATGAACTTGGCTATGATATTATAAGGTGTAATAAATATTTGATGCTTTCATGATCATTACACACATTATTTGGAGATTGCATTGTCACTAGTGGCAGCACATGATTCAGAATATTGTATAGAGGTTATTCACGTTTTCTTAAGTTGAACATGCTCATTACAATTAAAAACATAATTGTCACTGATTTCGTAGTAGCAATTGCCATGACGTGTTGAAGGTCCTTTGCAGCACAGAAACAGAAATGTAGTCAAAATCTAGATAAAATCCATAAAAAATACAATAATATCAATTACACAATGGCTGTTGAGTTCAAATGTGGGATGTCAAGATTAATCTATGATATTTCTTGCCTTTCTCAACTCCAAAAAGCGTAGCTCACAAAATATATAAAATGATGTGTCTTCAAAAACAAAATCCTCAAAAAGTATAATGGAACAGGGACTAATAATTAACATATTCTCTCAGAGTCGAACTTTAACCCTTAACTTTCCCACAATCCTCTGAGGGGTCAGGTAGAAAGCAGAGTGCAAAGGATTGAAGTCAGCAGGGAGAAGAATTCAGAGGTGAGTACTATGGGATTAGTAAGGGTTGTGAAATGTGTTTTCAAATAATGTGTAGAAGTTTGTGTGTGTGTGTCTGTGTGTGCGCGCGCGCGTGTGTGTGTGTGTGTGTGCGCACGCGCGTGTGTGTGTGTGTGAGTGTGTGTGTGTGTGTGTGCGTGTGTGTGTTCGATCTGATTCAGACCAACCGAGGAGATAGGGTCTAGGTGATGGCCCGCCATAGCGGGCAGCTGATAAAGATAATACATTAAATGGGAGGAGAAAAGGGAGATAAAAAAAGAGCACTGTAGTAGATAGTCTCTACCAAAGAGTGGAAGTCTTCGTTGGGCTGATGGGTGACTGTCACTGAAACCTTCCCCGAGCAGAGATATAAATACACCTTAAAGAGTGTAACAACAGGGAAATGTATTGCCATTGAAAACACCGTAAAGGATCCGATCCTCCATAATATAGAAGTATATATGCGATTAATACTCTGGAAACAATACAAAAGCAAATAGCGCAATGAGAGGAATGTATATAGCTAAGATGTCATAACAGTTAGTCTTATTACAGCCACTAAGATGTACCAACAAGTTGGAAAACCAACGAACATATGTCCATTCACTCCATCACCCTCAGCAACTTGGAGAAAGAAAAGTCTAGAGACGACTGTTAGGTGTCCACCCCCGAACAACCTGACCCCTAAGAAATAAGTGGCCTGGTGAAAGGGTTATGGATATTATTAAGGGACAGTTCACAAAGCCCTTCAACTCCCCTCCATGAGGGGATTGTGATACTATTGTCATTACTTCTCATCACCTACTGTACGTGTGTCTGCATTAAACAAGTTGTCTATATCAAATGTTCTTACCAAACTCTTCAACATGTAATGTAGCAAGGAAGATATGGCAAATAAATGTCTAAAAATACTTGAGGTTATGTAATTATTCAATTCAATTAATATAATGTGTAATTTAAGCTGTCAGACATATGTTGCATGGCCAGAAATCTTATTTGTATGTTTATGTCGGATTTGTATTATGGTTTGGGAATGCTTTTTCCCCACCAAAATATCTGGTAAATAAGGGTAAAAGATAAATTATAATAATATACACAATTCCAGATAAGACCATAGGAACATAATGTGATTTGATGGGAATAAACAGAATTTGAGTGAACTGCCAGAGTGCACAATGCTTAGCTGTTTTTTTGTCAAGTTCAATATCTTTATTAAGGAAAAATAAATCCAAAAGAAATATCAGAATTGACAATGTAAAGTAGCCTACTGTAGTTGACTGCTCTTGTTTTCACTCTCACTAGATACCATGACTGAAAGAATGCAAATAACGAGAATTGGAATTGTGGGATATGGGCATTTAGGTTAGTATTTCACTGTCCTTCTGTTTCCTCTTTTTAATCACATTTTTACATTAGGTTACTTTGAAGGTCCAGAGTAGCCTAAAACATGATAAAAAAGATATATGTATATTTCACAATATTATGCACACAAAACACTACACTCACTATCTTCTCAGTACCTCACACTCTTTAAACTGTACTGATCCTTTACAGTTCTGTTGAAACATTTTATTTATTCAAGGAAAATCATTAAGGCCACGTGCAGTTAAAACATGATAAAATAATGCATATTTCCACACATAGGTTTAAATGACACTGAAATTGTGAAAATGATTATAATCACCAGGTTTTACTGGTAGACTAAGTGTTGTAACTCACTATGAAAGGACCCAGTCATGTCATTCCTACTATGCAGTGGAAATTATATATGTTTTATCAGGGTAGATGTCTCTTATGAAATACCCAAAAGTTTATAATGACAGTGAATTATATGCCTATTTTGCAGGACATTTTGTCCTGTGCCAAGGGGTCACTCATTAATGTCTAGGAAAAATATAGGACATAAAATAATAATATATAAATTCTTCCTTCATTATTTTGTATTGCTAGACACAATTTAATCAAAAATAATTTTCCATAAAAATCTTATTTAATGTTATTATATTTAATACCTTATGTGTGTCCCTGAAATAATTTCAGTTAATCCCTGTTAGTTTGCATCAATTCTCATTTAATATAATGGCCTCTATGCACAGTGATATCACATTCAGTAAGTAGGTGGAAAAACAAAATCTCAAAGCCAAGCAATTTATCTTGGTTCAATCTATTTTTCAGTGTTTCATGATGTAAGTCTGTATGTCTCACTTATACAGTAAACCTCCACCTTGTCAGGCTAATGTATACAGAAAACTATTTAAATGTGATCACTCTAAAATATGTTTGACAGAGACATTCAAATACTGGTCAAGTGTTTATCCTCACTGTAACTGAGTCAATCTTGTTTTATCTCAAAGCTATGACTCACTTAGTCTTAGTCTTCAAATGACCACACTTTCATGTACCACCCTGTTAGGATGTGGCACTAACATGGTGTAAATATGGTTGGACAATCGACAATATAGGAAAGGAATAATTACTATGACAACGTACGGCTATTCAGAAAATGTATCGATGTTTTATGTAAAGATTAACCATATTTTGTTAAATTACAAATGTTAATACTGCTTTCCATCCTGTTATGCAAAATGTCACCCACTTTGGTTTGTATTTCAAATGAACATATTAGAATGTTGATCAAATTCAATATTAGGAACAATAGGATGGCCCTAACACATAGGTAATAGCTCACGGTCTTGTGGGAACAGTCCACATTCATTTATTAGAATTAAAGTGCCAAAATCTGACAAATCTATTCTTCTGAGATTTTAGCAAGACCTTGCAAAAATGTTCAATGTCCAAACTGAGCTTCCATAAAAGGAATGACCCAGCCGAACAGTTTCCTCACTACAGTGCTGTAGTTCAATTTCTATGCGCAGTCTGTGTCTGTAGGACACATCTTGTTAAACAATTACATTTTACAACAGGGACATTTAAAAACAGTACAAAGTACGGCTTTGGTTTTTGTTGTCGGTTTTTAATTGATTGATGAATGACTTAATTAGTCCGATCAGATCAGCTTTTTTGTCAATGATTTATCAAACTGTCAGAATTGGACTTCCTGTGTAAAAGCCACAATTTTGTTAAACTTGCAGGGCACTACCTTGTGGAGCGAATCCAGAGAGAAGGGGCCAAGTTGGGCTTCACGTTGGTTTTTGTGTGGAACAGAAACACAGACAAACTCAGAGGAAAGGTGGACCAAGAACTAATTCTCCACAACCTCTCAGACTTTGGAGACAGGTTTGTTCACACTGCAGGCTATATATTTAAAAACAGGTATTAGCTAGTCTAACTATGAGTAACTACACTGAACAAAAATATAAACGCACAACTTTTGTCTTGCCCCCATTCATCATGAGCTGAACTCAACGATCTAAGACTTTCTCTATGTACACAAAAGGCCTATTTCTATCAAATATTATTCACAAATCTGTTAAATCTGTGTTAGTGAGCACTTCTCCTTTGCCGAGATAATCAATCCACCTCATAGGTCTGGCATATCAAGATGCTGATCAGACAGCATGAGTATTGCACAGGTGTGCCTTAGTCTGGCCACAATAAAAGGCCATTCGAAAATGAGCAATTCCATCACACAGCACAATGCCACAGATGTCGCACGCTTTGAAGGAGCAGGCAGTTGGCATGCTGACTGCAGGAATGTCCGCCAGAGCTGTTGCCTGTGAATTCAATATTCATTTCTCTACCATAAGCTGTCTCCAAAGGCGTTTCAGAGAATTTGGCAGTACATCCAACCAGCCTCACAACCGCAGACCACGTGTACCCACACCAGCCCAGGACCTCCACATCCAGCATCTTCACCTCCAAGATCATCTGAGACCAGCCAGCCGGACGGCTGCTTCAACAATCGATTTGCATAACCAAAGAATTTCTGCACAAACTGTCAGGAACCATCTCAGAGAAGCTCATCTGCATGCTTGTTGTCCTCATCTGGGTCTCGACCTGACTGCAGTTCATCATCATAACCGACTTGAGTGGGCAAATACTCATATTCTATGGCATCTGGCACTTTGTGTAGGTGTTCTCTTTACTATACAGGGCAGATGGCAGACAGTGTGTATGGCGTCGTGTGGGTGAGCGGTTTACTGATGTCAACGTTGTGTATCGAGTGGCCTATGGTGGTGGTGGCGTTATGGTATGGGCAGGCATATTTTATGAATAACAAACACAGGTGCATATTATTGATGGCATTTTGAACGCACAGAGATACCGTGACAAGGTCCTGAGGCCTACTGTTGCTCCATTCATCCACGACCATCACCTAATTGTGGATGATGGAAAATGTTTGCAATTTATCAAGCAAAGACTCCTTCAGTCATAAGCATAACAGTTCATCATTTCAGGTTTTATTGTATATACGGGAACAAGCATCATGACAACTAGAGTACTGGTACAGAGACCAACAAAGAGTGGTGTCATGACAGTTGTTCTGATTATGCATTTTAAGTTTCGAGCTTATATTCTCTTCCAACAGTACAAATGATGGAATTAGCATTTGCAGAATGTGTGTATAAGGGATAGTCGCCACTATGGGGTTGTCTAAAAATGCAAGGTAGCACTCAGATGGCTCCAGTAGGCACAGGAAATGATAGAATGCCGGTTGCCCAGACAACCCGGTCAAAGGTTGAAATATATCAATCTGGACAGTTACTATATTGGGACTTTAGTTAACTAGGCTCTTACCAATAAGGAATTGAGCTCTGTTCACCAGTAGGATGTAAGCAATAATTGCCCCCTGCTGTTCACCCCCCTGCTGCCCCCTGAGCTTCCTCCTAAAAAACAGATTCTTATGGTGGTTTTTATGGCACAGGCAGAGGCCTGTTTCTCTTATTACAGGAGCCAAGGCCCTGCTCAGGCAACATTCCATTAATCTCTGCCCCTGAACACAAGACACTGACCTCAAGTTTTGAGACAGAGACACGTTTTCCAGTATATGTAATTGATCAAGCATTCAGAGTAAAAAATCCATCTAATGAAATAAGGAATAAATAACAAAATATGAAATTTTCTACATAATTCTATGATAATGCAAGGTCCCATGTTGCAAGGATCTGTACACAATTCCTGGAAGCTGAAAACATCCCAGTTCTTGCATGGCCAGCATACTCACCGGACATGGCACCCAATGAGCATGTTTGGGATGCTCTGGATCGGCGTATACAACAGCATGTTCTAGGTCCTGCCAATATCCAGCAACTTTGCACAGACATTGAAGAGGAGTGGACCAACAATCCACAGGCCACAATCAACAACCTGATCAACTCTATGGGAAGGAGATGTGTTGCACTGCGTGAGGCAAATGGTGGTCATACCAGATACTGACTGGTTTCAGACCCCCCCGGACCCACCCAATACAGTGAAACTGCACATTTTCGAGTGGCCTTTTATTGTGGCCAGCCTAAGGCCCACCTGTGCAATACTCATGCTGTCTGATCAGCATCTTGATATGCCACACCTGAGAGGTGGATGGAATACCTCGGCAAAAGAGAAGTGCTCACTAACACAGATGTAGTCAGATTTGTGAACAATATTTGAGAGAAATAGGCCTTTTGTGTACATAGAGAAAGTCTTAGATCTTTGATTTCAGCTCATGATGAATGAGGACAAAAACAAAAGGGTTGCATTTATAATTTTGTTCAGTGTACATAAGATGTGTGTTCAGACCGCATTGCTAAAATAGCTCAAACTTTTTTTTTGTAGAGATGTTATGCAATTTCTTTGTAAATAAAGTAGCTTGCACATGATTGTGTCAAAGTATCATGAAAAAACATATGCCAAAAAATACCAAAAAACCTGAGGTCCATATAAGTAGAATTGAGTTGTGTCGGCAAGAATCCGATCTGTACTTTCAAACCACTTCAACGTGGTTTTTATATACTGTATCTGTACCCCTTGTTCTTTCCTATTCAAACAGTAAATATAATTCATTATGGTAAAAAAAGGAACTAATTTTACTTGAAAGTGAAAGCAGTTAAAAAAAACATTGACACACACACACACACACACACACACACACACTTGTCATTCAATTAAATAACAAAACACAAGCATCTGCGTGTGTGTTTTGTAGGGGTGCTGATGTGATTGTAGAGGTGTGCCATCCAAAAGTTGTAAAAGACTTTGGTGTCCAGTTCCTTTCTAAGGCACATTTTCTGGTAAGATTTCTCCCTGGTCTTGTTCTCTGATCCATGTCTCTTTATATTTGTACTAGATCATTCATTAGCAATATCCTGAAGGCAACTGGATCAGATGAGGGTATCCCCTACACCAGTAGAAAACATGCCATAATCATAATAAAGATACACGTTTTGAACATAGTGGTGAGATAAAATACAAAAATGCCAACCTAGACAAAGACAAAATATGAAGAACTATTTGTACCCTCCTGATTTCTGCTGTTCTAGGTGGGCTCTCCTTCAGCCCTCTCAGACCCACACCTCAACCAGCAGCTTCGGCAGGCTGCAGAGCATCATGGGAGGACCCTTTATGTTCCCAGTGGTGCATTGTGGGGAGGCCAGGACATCCAGAGACTGAACGATAGTGGAGCTTTAAAGGTGCAGGGTGGTGGATATACGTCATGAGTGTGTAGACCTCACTCATGTGGGATTCAGATTCACAGTTTTCTAGCCACATTACTGTAAATATTTAGCACCATTATTTCTTATACATCTCCGGCAAAATTTAAGAGACAACTGCACCTTTTTCTTTCCTTTCCAAAAAAGTTGAAAAGAAAGGTTTTGAGTGAGGAACAGAAGCGTTCAGTTCGTCTCTTAATTTGAACCCTTCTGTTCCTCACTCAAAACCTTCCTTTTCAATTTTTTTGGAAAGGAAAGCAAAATGTGTAGTGATCTCTTAATTGTTTCCAGAGCTGTATGTTAGCAATGTCAAGGTGTAGCCTTACACAAAAATGGTTTTCAATGGCATGTATATCGTATATCAGTTGTAGGTCTAACATCTGCGGTATCTGCTAGTCAAAAAATACTTATCCAAAATGTTTGTGGATACTTTTAGGGAGCCCAGCTCCGTTCCCTGTGGTTTTCTTGTTTGACAACATGTTTCCCTGTGGTGTAAAAACAATACATTCTCTATTACAATACCTATCCAACTGCTCTCTTTTATTTATTTTTTGCCGAAAGGCTCTGTTCATCCGGATGTCAAAGCACCCGTCATGTTTCCGTCTGACAGGAGACGTGCCATCTGATTGGACTGAAAACACGGGGAGGCGGGTCTTATTCAACGGCTCAGTGGCAGAGCTCTGTCCCGTCGCCCCTAACAACGTCAACACCATGGCGGCGGCAGCCATAGCAGCAGGGTCCCTTGGTTTTGCTGGAGTCCAGGGGGAGATTGTGTCGGACACAGCGTAAGCAATTTTCCTTAGATAACTGGAGGTAGTTCACAGGATACATTGACCCAGGAGATTGTGTGCTAAATCACAAATTAACCCCTCCTCTCACCTCCCTCTTCAGCTCACATTTTGCACAAGTGTCTTAACTGTCCTGTGAGCAAAAATATTCAAGTGTGTAGGGGCTAAATAGACCCTCCACTGGCCCCAACTAGCAAGTGTGCAACCTCAAGGAGAAGTGGAATCCCACATTGATTTGCATGTGTGCCAAAGTTGATGCATTTTTAAACCCCACTCTGAAACCAATGCATTAGCAATACATTACCACTCTGTAGTCACCATCAGTTTCATCAGCTGCAAATGATAATGGAAGACACAAAGCAAGTGTGTAGCATATAGGATTCGGATTGAGCGTCACACTTACTGGTGAAGAAAATAAAGACCTGAGTGACTTTGACAAGGGACACATTATGATGGCCAGACGACTGGGTCAGGGCGTCTCGGAATTGACAAGACTTGTGGGGTGATCCCATTCAGCTGTGGTGAGTACCTACCAACAGTGGTACGAGGGACAAACCACAAACCGGCGATAGGGTGTTGGGGGCCCAGGTCTTGCACATGGGCAATGAAGGCTACGCTGTCTGGTCTTAAACGACAGAAGGTCTACTATGGCACAAGTCAATTTTACACGTGTCACCTACATAACCAACTTAGCACACCAGGCACAGCTTTTCACCGCAATGGTATTCTCTGATGGCAGAGGACTTTTTCAGCAGGATAATATGCCCTGGCACACATTGTTTGGGAATGACTTGAGGAACATTATGAAGAGTTCTGAGCATTGGATAAAGCATCTGTGGGATGTGGTGGGCTAACAAGTCCACGGCAGCTCCATCTCACAACTTACAAGACTTAAAGGATCAGCTGCTAATGTATTGGTGTCAGATGCATTTGCATATTTCTAAGAGAACACCTACTCTCTGAGGTCATCTGTGCAACATTCCATTTATACTTGCACTGCCCTTAAAAAGATTGTTTTGTTTAAAAAGATATCTGAAACATTCCCAACATCTAGTGCCAACTTAGACTTTCTTACCCTTCTCTGCATCCTTTCCTAGGCTAAGTGATTACCATGTGGTGGAGGTGGAGGTTACTGGCACCAACGGCTTCTCCGTGCATACCGTGAGGAGAAACCCTGCCAAACTGGGAGCTGTTACTGGCAGTGCCACCTACAACTCTTTCTGGAGTAGCTTACAGGGTGGGTTCTCCTGTATGTCATTGATCGTTTGTGTGTCCACCATAAACCAGTAGAAGAACATAGTGTTGTTTGTTGGCTAACGTTTTTATTGCATCCTCAACGTTACGTTTTCTCTCAGCTTGCAAGGGGCATGGTGGCCGAGTTCACTTGTGCTGAAGAGGGAGGGATTTCGGGAAGATATCTGGAAGACTACGTTATCCCAGCGGTTCTTCCACCCATTAAAACAAAATCTTTTGAAAATGCCTTACTGCAGCACAATGCCTGTTTAATGATGTGAAAAACTCTTAAAAACTTAACTGCAGGAGCCAAGTTAATTAGCATTATAAAGCTAATGTGTCAGTCCAGAGCTCTAAGTACAATACAATGGAATGTTAAAGACTGAGTAATGTATGATCAGCTTTTCAATGCTTTGGTCAAACACACCGAAACAAATCATGCTCTAATAAAACTTGACAGAACAAGAGTTGTGTTTCATTAGTAATACATATATACTTTATTCCTCTTGTATTAGCAATAACACGTGACCCATCCCTGGTTTTCAGGCTGTGCACAGCTTTGAATGGGACATTACCATAACCTTTAGCTTCCCCTTAATTCCTTCTCCAGTCTGTCCTCCAAAAACATGACCGTCTTCTCAGGGTTTCTTCCCTTTTTACCAAAACCTCAACAAGTGCAGGCATATTCAGTGTTGCGAATTGTCTACTCATCACATACATAAATACTGACAAACACACAAAAAAAAGCACTCAACCACACCAACACAGGCTAACTGATTGAAAGATTAAACGCTTTCCAATCAAGAGTTTTTACACACAGGAAAACCGGTTTGAATACATCACGAGGTGCTGAGACAAAAAAAAAATGCTGAACAAATAAGTCAGTTTGAGCAGGACTCTTCAGCAGGAATTTCTTGAGTTTAATACAGGGCTCTTCTGAAATAGATTATATTCATAGTCCTCAAACTCTATGGCCACAGCTCAAAATGTGTTGTTAGTCTGTTTCCTAACCCAGGGAAGGGGTGCTGGTGTTTGGGTTGCAGTAACTTCTACAGTGTCTGAACAGGAAAAGTGCTACTTGGGGTTAAGTAAGTTGTGTGAACGAATGAGCAGGTCTAGTTAGCCCTAGTTAACTTTCTTAAAGTAATCCTTAGGATACCAATGCTTAATCCCATGGTTCCATCAACTGTAGTCAAATCCAACATCAGTCCCCACACTTACAGATTGCTGGTTTGAATACATTTCTAGACCAATAGCCAGAGTTGTTTCTTAAACATACTCCCAAGGCTGCCTTTACACAGAGAGCACACAAAACAGATCTTTTTCCACTAAATCTGTCTTTTCGACCAAACCGATCAGTTCCTAAAAAGACCGGTATTCAAAAAGATTGCAGTGATTGGTCAACAGACCAGTAAGCGGTCACAGAATAAGGCTTCCTGAGTAAACGCAACTCAAGTTACCCCCCTGTTGTCATCTCAGTGCTTTTTTTCTTTAGCGCAAGAACATATCTTTCCTTATTTCCTCCATCTCAATACAGATTGCTCACGGAGGCTAATGTAAGTATACGTTTGGAAGACTCCGTTATGCTGGAAAACACAAGGGACTTATAATGCTGAAACATCCAAGGGCTCATCTTAATGCAGAGAAGGCATATATGTATGGTATGTAACAGTTCTACTGGTGGATTGGGGAATATGCATGTTTTTTCGCCTGTGCGCTTTTTCCTCACTGAAGGCTCAGTTTTTCTCGCCTTTTACGGCTCTATCACCATGTCCATTGGCACCGGTGGCCAGAAGGGAGTAAGGCAATGCTGGGCCCTTTTTGGTAGGCAGGGCTAAAGGCTGACGGATGTTAAGCCGGTCTTTCTCCGCCTCTTCGTCTTCATCGTAACGGTCGTCTTCGTCTTCCGCCTCGCTGTGGTGCGGGGAGGAGTGTCGAGACAGCGCTGGGGACGGGGGCACCGAAGCCGGTCTGGGGTAACGGAAGCCTTGGGCCTAAAAAAAGAAAAGAGGGCGGTGGGGTCAGAGGTCAAGACACCGATAGACATACCAACCTACGTCACTAGTTACACAAGAAGCTAAATTCTGATCTTTTAACAAATCCCATTCATACAGGCTGAGGCTAATGTAATTGATTACTTCCATATCAAATTCCAATTAAGACCTAGACAACCGGTAAGGGGAATGCCTAAGTTGATCAAATGGAGAAGTAACTCCGAGACACCGCATTCTAGGACTTTAGTAGACGTTTTTGGAATAAAACAAAAAACGAGTGCAAAACAGGTGTGCTAAAAAAGGTAGGGAGTTCTTTATCGGAAAGTGTATGAAACTTTCAGAAAAAAAACAAGCAGTCATTTACAACATACCGTTACATGGAGATGACAATCTATGAAATACTTGTTTGTCTGAACTAATCGTAAAGAGACAAACCATGGCCCTTATAGGACGTAGTTTCCAAATTTGAGGAATACGTTTGCTGGAATCTCCTCAGCGGACAGACAGAAGAGTCTCATTATAGACTTACAGCTTCAGAATCATGTGGCTGGTAGAAGAAGGTATCCGGGAAGGCTTTAGCCAGGGCCATGTGGCGAGCAGCTATGTAATACTGAGAGACAGACATGGAGACACACAGACCCATGAGAGGTGGAGTACAGATAGCAAGAGGAGATAAGACAGATGTTTTCCTAGAACTGTGGACATTTCGCCTCCTGGCAAAGGTCAAAGGTCTCACCCTGCCCAGATATCTCCAGTCTAAGAGGTCACTCAGGCGCTCGGTGCGGTTCCGTTGGATGATCCGGGCGCGCCTACTCTGCTGGCAAAACTGGAACAGGTACGACGTGAGCTGGTTACAGGACTCATCCACTCCACGGTACCTTCTGTCCAGGATATATATTCCTGAGTTTGAAACACAGCACTAATCACCTCAACTGACATTTGAAGGAAAAGTGAGTCCTAAGGCTCATTATTGAAAATGAGCTGAATCAGAAGAGGACATGAGGAGCCAAATGTACCACTCGAGGATTCATCATGTGATTCTGTAATGACTCCCTGGGAAGAGCACAAACAAGCGTGGCCCGGACCCATTCGGATCACTCAGGGAAACCCACCGTATGCCGAGGGGTCGGCTATGTGTTCCTCCATGAAGCACCCGAAACCTGAGAGGTTAGTGGAGATTGAGGGGATCCCCATGACTGTGCACTCAGCTGTGGGTCAGAGAGAAAGAGAGATAAAGACAGAAAAATACACACGCACACAAATTTTGGCTCTGTACGCCACCACAATAGATGTGAAGTAAAGTGCCGTCCAATTAACTTTGCTGAATTTGTCTGAATCTGAGAAAGCAAAATTTCCCTATACACTTCTAAATTCATCCGGCTGCTTCAATCTTCTGTCACATCAATAAACACTAGTGACCCAGTGCCATTGGAAGCCATGCATGCCCATGCCATCACACTGTCTCCATGTTTAACAGATGCTGTGTTATGCTTTGGTTCATGAACAGCCCATCCCGATTTTCTTCAGGAATCAATCAATGAAAATCATTCAGGTAATACCTCACCTGGTGTGTAACCCCAGGGCTCGTAGTAAGAGGGGAACACTCCAAGATGGCAGCCTCTTACGAACTCCTCATAGTCCATGGGCAGGAGGGGAGAGGTGGATGACAGGAACTCGGGGTGGAAGATCACCTAACGGGGATGATGGGCGGCACGCGTTAAGGAGAGACGAGGATTTGGTCGTTTGTTCGGCTAAGGCCTTCCAGTCGTTGGGGGAGTGACACGTGGCACCGGAGCCAGACGGGCGTACCTTGACGCGGTCGGCGGAGCTGTTGAACAGGCCGATGCGGCGGATGCAGGTGAGGATGGGGTCGGTGCTGTCCTCCAGCATGTTGTGGGTGCAGATGGGCGGCTGGCACTGCCTCTGGGTGGCGAAGATGGCGCGCTTCATCATGGTGAAGTCCTCCTTGTCCAGCATCTTGGACACATCTGGCAACTGGCCGCTGATCAAGACAAGAGTCACATTCTCAGGACATTGACACGTGAAATGATTTAGTCCCTTTTTAAAATGTTTCAAAATCTTTCGGCATGTATTTGTCATGTCACATGTTTTCTGATCTTCAACACGGAGTGCGCATGTTTTCTTTGAGTTTTTACTAAGCAGTAATTTTTTTGCAGATTTTCTAACAAAAACAGCATTGTTGTTCGATTAACTATACAGTTCTTGTACTGGTGTAACATTTAAGCATACAGAGGTCCACTTACATCAGCAGTGACTCGTACAGTTTCTTCCCGAAGCGTTCTTTCACCGTGTGCGCTGTATCCCTGTCGTGAGGAGACAAAAACAAAGTCAGAGGAAGAGTCACAGGAAAAGCACCAGCCTCTCACCTTACACATAGAATATGCCCCTTGCTCCTTGTCTGTGAAGGGCAATGGATTGTCAGGTTTTTGTTGTTGTTGTGTATTACCAGAGCTGCTTCCGGACCGCTTGGCCTTTCAAAGTCTCCACGTTGAAGTTGTTTGTCCGGGCAGGCATGATAAAGAAAGCTACAACCGTCACGTCGCTGTGGTTGACCTGGAAGAGAAGGACGGAGTAACTACAGATGTTACCATGGAGATGTTAAGATGGATTAAACCAACAGACTTCTCTAGGGGCGTCGTAGGAAGGACATTCTGTAATAAGTGACTCTGGTTTATAAGTGCAAAAACCTACTGTCCATATTGAGCAAAAAGCGCTCTGATATGTAATACATTCCTAATATGGTCCCATTGCTTGTTGTTATCAATTGGAATTTCAAGGCTCATTCCAAATAATACAATTCTCACAGAAGCCTGAATTTAGTTCAAAGCCAAATTGGTTTAGCATGTTAGAGTCACACAGACCTAAGGATCCAGTTTAGCAGAAGGATCCAGTTTAGCAGAACCAGAGTGCCAACATTTTGAACCCATTGGGAAAAAGTCCTTTACAGCGAGGACAATTTAAAAGCCTAAAATAGTTCTCACCGTGGAAATGTTCTTCAAAAAATAAGCCGTGTGTGGCTTCGGAGTATAATGACATTTAATCGCTACATCTGCCAGTCGCCTACCTCATCACACTGTCAATACAAAAAAAACACAAGTCATGTGCGTGCACACAAACGCACATCGCTGTGCACGGACAGAGCTTACTCTCAGTAGATAGTTGAGTCGGGCCAAAGCCTCCAGGAAGATATCGGCCCCTTTGTTGCTGAACTCGTACCTCCCGGCGATAAACAAGAACAGACATTTGTCCAGGTTGAAGTCCAGGTGCCTGACAGGTGGGTCAACAAAGAAACATTTCATGTTACACTTTGCAACAATGTAAACCTGAGGTCACCTGACCACAGGGCAAAAACCAAGGTTGTGGTGGATGGTATATGTTTTACTGCACTAGCAGCTTACAGATAAACTGACAGAGAGAACGTAATCTTCGTGCGGTTTGTCACTGGTGTATTTCATTATTAATTGGTCCGTTTGCTCTTGAGCATCATCAAATCCTGATCACATCAATATTTTTTTTCCCTGAACAATTAGAATTAAGTTCTGTGAGGTTTTCTTACTTTAGAGAAGAAATCCCTCACACAGAAATGTGTATCTTGACCCCTAGTTTCATCCACCACTCCAAATAAGGAAGCGTGTTAAACCTGGGACACCAGGCAGCGCAATGAAGGATGTCATTCATGCTTTGCCTTTCCATGGTGACCCCACTGACCCGTAAAAGTGGCCTCGGACAAACTCCTGGATACGGTTCTTGCTCTGAGCGTGCAAGTTCTGAAACTCGTGCATGGCTGAGAACTTCTTCACGTTCAACCCGTTAGGGGTTATAATGTCTACGAGGGGAGATAGAAGGAGAAATAGGACAGGAGAAAGACAGAGGGGCAGAAAAAAGCCGAAAGGGACATGTTAGCCCAACAATCAACAATGAATCAACTGAGATCCCCAAAGAGTCGTGAAGAGTCAGATTTGAGTTGTTACACACGCCCGCCCCCACACCCCCCCGCCACACCCACCTGGTTTCCTCTTGAGCAGGTGCTCGGCCTCAACCGCCGTGATCTGGGAGACAGTGGTGAAGACGTGAGCGCAGCGCGCCGCCGTCCGTTCCAAACAATACCGATGGTAGATCTGTCTGTCACCCGCCTCCTTGTCCACATTGAACTGAGAGAGTGAGACAGAACAAGGTGGAACTGAGAGGGTGAGACCAAGCAACACTAAATTAATGAGAGTGAGACAGAGAAAGAGACATCGTTAACATAACTGTTATCCATTATGAATCTAGATTTACTCTGGTCATTCATGGAACTACATGAACATTATAAAAACACTGTATGTGTAATAAAAACATTCAAAACACCTTCATCCTTTTTAAATGTGTGTGTAATGTCTAGATTTCCTGTCTTGACTTTTGTTGGTTGAGCTTTATTTTCCCGTAAATGTACAGTGTAAATACAAAGGAATTCAGCAGGCCTTAAACACGATTAAACAGGAACCTAAGAAAACACAACCGGTGACAAATCAGCAGAAGAGCAGACCAAAGAGGTGAGTCACAACCCACCCCGACACTTATCACATCTTCATTTTCCACAATTGGATGGAGAAAACAGGAGAGAGAAAATGAGGGAAAGCACGAGAGTAGAGGAGAGAGAAATAAAGCGAGAGCAAAAGGGTAATGTCCCAGCAGGATTTCTCCTACTGACCCAAACCAGATGGCAGATGAAGAAGAAGATCATGACATTGATGGCAAATGAGCAGATGAAGACAGTCACACCGTCACCACAAGCAACTTAAAAAACATCCCCGTCACCAACTGCCAAGAACACAATTAACTCAGAAAAACCACCCACCACACCAGAGGTAAAGAGACCTGAAGACTTGTGCACACTGGGCTGCACAATGCCAAGAGGAGAAAAAAATAGGGGACATGGCCGAGTGTTGGGAGGTAGTGTAGAGCCCAAGAGGAGCAATGACAATGAGGAGCTGAGGGCCCAACAGGAGAAATAACTGTGATCAGGTCATAGTGATGGTGAGGAAGCAAAAACAGGAAATGAGAAAGACTAAGTGATAAGGACGGGCGAAAGAAAGTGAGCTCAATCAGTTGATCCTAATCAGAGAATCAGTACCACAGCAGAACAGACACATGAATACCCAGCAGCCAAAGATGGAAAAATACTAAAAGAGACCAACAGAAAACCCTCAATAACACAACCAAAACAAAAGTGAAATCCAGAAACAGGTCTTCATGGCACGCCCACCGAATGTAAAGCAATTATCGCAATAATGCCCCTCAACTTCAGAGAGACAAACCTGAAGAAGAGCTTTCTAAGCCAGTTGGTTTCAGGACTCTGTTCAGAAACCCAGTTAGGCCTCACAGAAACATAACAAATAATGAGAAAACACACAAGCAACATAAAAATAATCCACCCTAAAAAGTCACAGCGACGGACAGTGTGAAGTACCACGACAGTTGACCACTGAGACTGTATGCAGACTCGATGAGAATGACCTTGTTATTCAGCAAACTGGCCTTCTCTTTGTTTTCTCCTGTTTGCAATGTAGTGTAATGTTCACATATAAACAGAAGTGAAGAAATTGTATAGAACAAACAGTGTGCAGAGGGTGATCTGGAATCCATCAGTTCTAGATCAAGGGAACAGACAAAAAAGGAGTACACAGACAAAAAAGGAGTAAACAGAGCACAGAAAGTAATTGTTTTTGTGGAGCAATCCAAAGTCAAGAACACAGAAGACACCACACCTGGGCTCTCCAACCAGGTTCCTGGAGAGCTCCAGTGGAGTTGGCTCAGGCCATAATCAGCCCTAATCAAGTGTATACAAGTCAAATCATTTGGTGATTGAAAAAAATTCCTGACAGTCTTTAAACTGTGTCAGGAATTCCTAACCGCAATTCACTACCAGGACAAATGCATGAGAGTAGGGTTTACCAAGCTGCCAAACATTTGACACCGAAAAGGTATGTTTTTTTATACACAAGAACCGAAACAACATTGTTGAGTTGCCCTATGTAAATCTCCGTGTTATAGCCGACAAAGAGTTAAAAGATCACTTTAAGGTCATAAAAACCGACACTTGCCTGTAATTTCACCTACTGAACACTAACTTTACAAGCTAGGTTAATACCAGTTAGCTGACATTGAGGACCTAGAATGACCAGGTGTTAATGTGCTGGAACCTTTTACATGGGGTTATCTGTGAATGGTGCGCACACCGCAAACTCACATTGGCCAGGTTGTTGTAGAAGTCCACACTGCCGGCACACAGGTATCGTCCGAGCAACGTGGCGTGGGTGGTGAAGATGGTTGCCACGGGCAACAGTCTCTGACGGCACAGCGCCAAGCCCAGGCCCGCCAGCCACTCGTGGAAGTGGGCCAGAATATGAGGAGGCTCCTCACACTGCGCCGCAAACTGGAGAAGAGTGTGGGGTCAACACCAGCCAATAGGAAACACGGATCTTTAAACCCAGTCCCATCTCAAGAGACCTCACAGATGTGACTGACTAAAGAACAATTTGAAGAAAAAAACCTAGCTGTGCTACACTAAAATGTTGTCACTTCATTTAAAATGTTGTACATTTGTAGATGTTTTCAAATGTTGTTACAGCCCTGAGCTAGTTAACATCAACAATTTCAAATTACTGATAATCAGTTTGAAAAGTTTAAAATCCTGGAATATGTTTTATTAACCACTAGGTAAAACGTACATCACCACACAAAATTACATCCTAGTTAATTTCTTGTGATTACATCTCACGTAATAAGTAAATAATGTCATAATGCTGATTTAGGTATTTACACTGCTCCCTGCACAACTGGTCATTGTTTGCTAAATCCCGACACTCGTCCACAGTAACCTCTGCCCTCTAGCGAACTGTCTGCGATGCTCCTGTTCACTCACTGTGCCCTGACCCTCCCGGGCAGCAGCTCACCTCTCCCAGTAGCCAGGCGGTGAGGAAGCCAAAGAGGACGGCGTCGTTGGCCTCTCGGTCAAACCACGGTACTCCGATGGAGAAGTTGTTCCAAAGCTCCGTCTTCCACTTGTCCAGGCTCCAGGCGGTGAACGCCACATCAATCAGCACCACATACGGGCTGCCTTCAATCAACCAACGTCCAAAGTACACCTGGGGTGGAGAGTGTGAGGAGGGGGCGGTAGGAAAGAGATTCATTTAGCAAATTCAGACACGCTCTAGTGTTGCTAGTTGGCTAGGAGCTAAAGACAGGGATTCCATCCGTTAAGATGATCATGTTGTTGACCGTAGTGTAGCTATAACTAGCAGGGCAGGGGTTTCTCCAATAGGGTCTAGACATACACTGTTCCACATTTGTACGTAGTTTTGTCATCGCCCATCGGCTGCTGTATAAACCACAAAGAAAAGAGAGCGAACACAGCGACTTCAATGTCCTAGAACCTCCAGTCCTAAAGTCGGAACGGTTAGCGTATCGCCCATTCAAATGATTTCTTACCTAACTATGCAGAGCTTTCCCATGGTGCACTGCGAATACCTTATACAACTCTAATGCCAGTGGCTAACGTGAGTGACTCAGCACACAAACTACACACGTTCCTGACCCCCTACCAGAAATAGATAGCGGTGGGTTTCTGACAGTGTGTGTGTGTGACACTGATACAGCCTTTAACCTTTTAACAGAAATAACACAGGCACCGGAGTGCGGTGGGGACAGTGAGCTAGACAGAGACGTGAACCCACAGGACAATTCAAGGAATGAATGAACCAGAGAGGGACATTGTGTTCGCGTATGTCCCGTTCTTAGTAGTAACAGGTCAGTCTGTACCTTACAGCCGCTGGAATTCATCTTGTCTATGGTCCTCTTGAGGGCAGGGTTGGTGGGCTCGATCAGCTCCACCTGGGTGCGGACGTTGCTCTCCACATATGGGCCGACCAAGAAGTAGTTTTCGCCCCATTCCTCCACTGTCAGACGGGCCTTGGTCTGGATCACGGTGTAAATCCCACCGACTGCACAAAGACACGGGGCAGGAGGTATTACTTTACATGCGCACGTTCTCACGCCCACATTATTTAAACAAACACTGCACGGTCCCAGCTTCAGAGGGAGACTTGAGGAAACGATTTGAGCAGCTGAAAATAAGCAGTGAACTGGGTCAGTGAGTTTGTTTCCAAATCAAATACACGCGTTGAAGCGGATTGTGGTCTTGTGACCACCACCGGTGCACGTGTTCACATACATTGGGAGTCTACAGTATTGCTCGCTTAGTTATCGTTCGCGCTGCTCACCACAATGTAACTTCAGAGTCCACCTATAAAACGGCCTTGTTTTAACACTTTTACGAGGAGCCCACTAAATAGCACACCAATTACAGACCAACTTCTAAATGTCCTATTGCAAGCAAAATCCTTAGGAAATGGCTTCCTTAGTAAAGACGCACAAAGCACCAGAGGCTGCACTAATCGAGATGGTGAACGATCACAGGACGAACCTTGATGCTAAGAGGCTCTGTGTTTGGACTCCCAGATTTAAGCTCCTAGACATTGTGTAGATCACATTATGGACCTGGATGATTTGAAGAATTGAATTGGCCTGTCAGGCTCAGCACTGAACTGGCTCAGGATTTCTGACAAGCGGAGGATATTGTGTTGCCCTGGGCACATGTGTTGGGAATTACCTATATAATGTAGTGTACCTAAAACTTCAATCTTGGGTTTAGTCTTCACATATTACTCCTTGATAGTATAGCTGGAAAACACGGTGTACATTTTCATTACCGTAGATACGTTTTTCCCAATCCTGGTCCTCGGGACCAAAGGGGTGCATGTTTTTGCCCGGGCACTCACACACCTGTTTCAAATGATACCCTAAATCTAACACACTTGATTGACGTAATCAACCTATCAAGTGTTTCATTGGAAACAGGTGTGTGAGCGCCAGGGCAAAAACAAAAACACTTTTGTTCCAGAGAACCAGGATTGGGAAACACTGCTGTAGATGCACAGGATGTATCTTCATTACCTAAACATGTTAGCTTGACACACCCTGTCTAAATGCAATACTGTCATTTCGATGGCAGACAACGTCCTTCATCTGAACAAACGCTGAGGATCTACAGACCAAAGACGACAGCATGTTTACATTCATCACACAGGCGGGACCCTTCATCTGAATCCACAAACGTCGGTTGAAATTAAGACACATAAGCACACGCTACCTTTGTTGGCCACCTCCCATGCAATCTCAAAGAGGACGGCATCCTCCAGGTCAAACTCTTCGTCCCACTCCTCCAGCCCCGACAGGGACGTTATGGACATGCTCCGAGCCAGCGGCATGCTGGGAAATAAAATAAAAAAACTGTTACGAACTGACATGCACCTTTAATGTCTATGCACTGGAGGATTGCAGCACAATCCACAGGGGTAGGGTCGCGAGATCCTTTTGCTGAATGGTTTAGTGACTGGAAATATTTATTGGTGAAAAATGTCATAGAAATAAATCTAATGAAACATGAGGAAAGCAACTGTCCCAGGACATGTTCCCCAGTAATTTGACATACCCATCTAATATCGGGTCGGACCAACCTCTGAAACAGCCGTCTAGTGTCGAGTCAAAACAACTTATGATATAACCGCCTAGTACCAGGTAGGACCAACCTTTGCCTCCAGAACAACCTTGCATTTTCAGGGCACTGATTCCTCAAGGTGTCAAAACATTTCACAGCCATTGGCAAATCCTGATATTGACATTAGCATGACAGGAGACGTTATTCTTAGGACCAGGGTGAGGCTTTTCCAATAATCAATTGGAGCACTGCTCAGTGCTCCTTGTTTTTAGCGGACAGGAGTTGAGTTCCAACATGTCGCTCCGGAACATTATTGCTTTGTACTCGGTTCACCTGTTAACTTGAACAATTCTCGCCATTCTTCTTAGACTTCTCTAATCAACAAGCCGTTGAGATTGCTGAACTGGCTCCGAAACAAACCATGCTCAATGTCACTTAGGTCATCAGTAACTTAATGCCTCAATGATGGTCTGCAAACTTTATATAGCAAGCCATGGCCACATGACTTTCTATTGGAGTGATATATATTTATATACTCATAGTGTACCTAAAACTGACCACTGAGACGATCTCCACCTCTAGCTTGTTCACCACTTATTTTTTTATGGTTTGTCATCGGGTGCTTTTATCTCCATAACATGGCTCTAAAACACATGGTTACATTTTTTTTTCAATAGCAGACATACATGTTTAGTGAGTCACCCAAGAATTGTGATGATACTGTATCATTACATCTCTGGTAACTTCCAGCTTTACTAAGTATGGGCCTCTTTAAAATAGATGTAGGCATTGGGATATGGGAACTGAACATGAAAATGTACTAAGAGAAAACACTGACCTTTAACAAGCCTTATAAAAGATTCTCAAAGGTGACTCTTGGCTTTTTCTTTGCTTCTCTCAAAAGCCTGCTTGTTAGCTTGTTTCAGAGACAGACTTATTTGGCCGTGCCTCAGTGCCGTGATGCAGCTTACACATCCTGATTATTGATCCAACTCTTTATACTGAGATTTCCAAACACTTGAATATGAATTTCACACACAAACACATTTATGTGGCTACCTAAAAACCAAGACACTGAAGTTGATTTACTAATTCTAATTTTAACCATTAACTTTTCCCAAGCGTAACCTCTATAACCTTACATTTATGACTAAATGTAACCTAGCACTAATGTCTAACCAATAATACCTGACAACTTTTAACCAAACCCCCAATTGTAACTTTTGCTCCAAAACAAAAATCTTTAAAAATGGGTACAGGAAATATTACCCTACGCACGCACGCACGCACGCACGCACGCACGCACTTCACCCATTGATTCTCTGGCACAGATACAGAAATTCACAGGTGTGTATCACAGGGGGAACTATGCATAATTAACTCCAGCCACACATTACTTGTTCAAAATGATCATTTAAATCAGGAAATCACCACCAACATCTGTTAGACTATACAAGGTGAAAGTGTTACAACATAGCATGGTTTTGTTCATTTGAGCCTACTTATCAAACTAAACCAGGCACAGATCGGGGATCTGAACTAAAGGGGACCATAATAGAATACCAAAGTACAGCAGACACAGAATGTACATCACTGTATCAATGACTATACAGCCCCCAACAAGCCTTTAAGTGCTTCATTTATACTCCTAAAGCAATGGCCATTCCTTTTGAATGAAAGACCCTGGCATACATTATGATTAAAATGATTCCATTGTTTATAGGCTTTCACAGTAATTGGCCAGAAATTAAGGGAAGCACATTAAAACCATTAAAAGACTAACTTGGTACTGGGTTGAAGAAATGGGCAGCTGAGCAACACATTCTAATTAAACCTGAGGCCAGAAAATGGGGGGGGGGGGGGGGGGG
>JACXGJ010002479.1:0-65006 GCA_016801105.1 Esox niger | reverse complement strand
ATGCTTTCTTGCTATGATTAGTGTTACTTTCTTGATTATGTCATTGCGTGACTCACGCCCTTGTGACGTGATGACATCACGAGGCCTGACAAGAAATAGGAAGAAGAAATAAAAACATCAGCTCGGCTGGGCGAGTGACAGTGAGAGAATATATGATACTAGCTAGCTGTTAATATTGGTGAATTTAGTTCATTGCGTTTGCATTTGTAGATAGCGAGTATCAAACATTGTTTTTATCTAGCGCAAATATGTCTTTGTTCGGGAAGTTATTTGGCACTGGAGGTAAAGGTGGGAAATCAGCAAGCCCTCAGGAGGCGATCCAGCGACTTCGAGAGACAGAAGAAATGTTGACGAAGAAACAAGATTTTCTGGAGAAAAAGATTGAACTGGAATTGCTCATGGCGAAGAAGAATGGCACAAAAAACAAGAGAGGTAAGCTGTATGTCGAGATGTGGTCTTATTCGGCTAGCTAGCCAACTAGCTAACTTGTTAGCCAGGAACATTAGAACTTGACACTGAGACAGGAAGGAAGTTGGTAGTAGCTAGCTACATCTGGCTACCGAATTTTGCTTTAGCTGCTGGTCCTAGATACAGACAGGTTGCCAGATAGAATGTTTCGCCTTGAAAATAAGTGACTCGTTTGAAAGTATTTTAAATAGACTAGGAAAAAATTCAATCATTATACATTACAACCAGATAATGGATTTAAACTGCATATCTGCATTGAAAGCATGAGTAAGTAATTAAGATATGGCATGTATTACACTGCGCCGTGTAAGGTCAATATTGTGCGTCCATTAAATGGTTATGAGCATATTCAGTGACACTCAGAATACAATGCAGTTTTGACAAATATTAACGTCCTAGCGCCAATTATAGGTTTTTAAATAACTAGCCATTTTGGGTAAGGAGCATAAATATTGGACTGTACTGAATCAGCTAGAGATTGTCCACCCATAGAAGTCTGTTTACTCAGTCATAATTGTATTCCCAGAATTATAATGTATATTAGTGTAGTAGTCTAGTCATGAGTCCGAAGTCCGTTTAAAAGTTTGGGGTCACTTAGTAATGTGATGTGTTTTCGAGTTGATCATAAAACAGTGTATACATTGTTAATGTTGTAAATGGCTATTGTTGCTGGACATGGCTGGTTTGTAATGGAATACCTGTTGTTTGCTAATCGAAGTTTATCATTTTAAAAGGCTAATTGGTCATTACAATGCCCTTTGCAATTGTTAGCACAGAAAAAAACCTGTGCTAAACTAAATAAGCAATATAACTGACCTGTTTTAACGGTTTGAGTATCTGGAGCATCAGCAATTTTGGGTTCATTTACAGGATAAAAATGACCCAAAGCAAGGAACTTTCTTCTGAAACGTGTCAGAGAAATAAAAGCTTTTCCGTGTAAGAATTTGCCAAAAATTTAAGATCTCATACAATAATGTGTAGAACTCCCTTCACAGGACAGCGTACACTGTCTCTAACCAGAATAGGAAGTGGGAGGCCCCAGTGCACAAGTGAGCAAGAGGACACACATTTGAGTTTCTAGTTTGAGAAACAGATGCCTCACAGGTCTTCCACTGCCAGCTTCATTAAATCAAACCCACAAAACACTAGTCTCAACATCAACATTGAAGAGGTAGATACAGTGGGATACTGGCCTTCTAAGCAGAGTTTAGAGTTGCCATATCTCAGACTGGCGAATAAATAGAAAACATTAAGATGAGCAAACATTGCACAGAGGAAGATTTGGAAAAAAGTGCAATGGACAGACAAATCTGTAAAATCCAAATAAAAATAGTATGCAATGATCAAATGCAAGGAATGCAAATCATGTATCCAGATATTTTATTAAAAACAGTACAATGAAAATATATCAAATGTTGAAACTGATCTTGAAGAAGGAAGGCTATCGCTTCATTTTGTAGCACCATACAAATGACTATATTTCCTATTGATTTTGCAATATTTCCTATTCAAACTAATTTCATTTATGTTTTCTTGGAAAACGAAGACATTTCTTAGTGATCTCAAACCTTGCAAATGTATATATTTGGAATGCAAGTAGAAAGATTATTTAAAGTAGAACCAATTATTCTGGGTTCTTTCAATATGGTTAAGCTACTGCTGTTCTTTGATCGCTTGATACTTGTCTTTTACTGTATTTGTGCAGTTTTTTGTACCTTACATTTTTTGCTCAAACTATTTGATAGAATCCATTTAACAACATGTGTTGGTATTTTGGGGATTTGATTGAACCTGGTTGTGGAACGGAAATGAGAAGAGCAAAACGACTTGTGTTTCTTAAATGCACAAAGTATGATGATACATTTTTGACTGGTGGGGAATGGTAGAAAGACATGCTGCAACATTGTGTTTGTTAATCAGCTTAAATATTGCTGCTTTGTCTGTAGGTTAGCTTTCTGGCTTAAGTTAACTGTACTCAGAGGCCTTCTTTCTAGTATCTGATAGGAGCCACATTTGCCTCCAGAACTCATAGAATCAACAATGTACTGGAACCATTTCTTAGGAGTTTGGTATCCAGCACATTTTTGATTTTCCTCAGTTTGTTCCGGCACCAATTTTGTCCTGCGCATTACTTGTCCTTTTCCATCACTGTGTTCTAATTTTACTGTAAACACTACCTAAAGTGACCAGAGTTCATAAAGTTGCCTATTGCTGCAGCCTCAGCACTACCTGACAAGATTGTGAAAGTTATCGCTTTTTGTGGTCCGCCATTTACCAATGTACTTTATTTGTGTTGATTTGCCAACCAGATCCAAGTCTCTCGTGTGCACCAATGTTACAGTATCTCTCGATTTACAAATGAAGCACTGTCCATTGGAGTAAGGTAACGTTAATGTTAATGGAACTATCCAAATCGAAGTATCCATTGAAAAAAAATAACAAGGTGTTTCACCCACAGAACTGCCACTTACTGGATGGTTTATGTTCATCGCACCATTTTAATTATATGACACTAGTGTGTGAATATCCCTGCGGGTTAGCTGTTTCTGTGATGCTGGAACCATATGCCAAGTCTGGCACCAGAAATCATAAAAGGTTTTTGTCAGGGTTTTTTCTGGATCAAAAAGGGTCTTTAGGTGGTGTGCGTGGTCAGGGGCATGTCAGCGAGCATAGCTAGGCGCCAAGTGATTGGCGACATAGGCAACCCCTCAAAATGGAATAATTTAATAATATAAAATGATGTTTGTAATTTTATAGAACTTACTGAATTTCAAAAAAAGTGTCACAATGCAGCTGAGAACAATGGCACTCAAGCATTTCATACACTTTCTGCATTTTAAATTATTGGGGCAACGAAAATGTTCTGTGAATAACTTTGTTGGAAGCGAAAGAAAAAGGTGCAGTGGTCTCAATGTTTTTTCCGGAGCTGTATGTACGTATAATCTAGCTACCTGTCTAATTCTTTGAAAACTGAAACACAGACAATGACTGTCAGTGAAACTGTACAGAAGTCTTTCTATGGCGCTTAATAGATTTTCACTAAATATTGAGCGTATTATTTCTGCAGCTTGACCAGAAAAATTTTAACACCACCATAACCATAGAAATTGAATATTACTTTAACACTTTTAAGGTTACACAAAAAATCGGAAACCAGGTCTTTTGGCCGGTATTTATAGTTCGTCACAAGTTTCATTTGATTGCAGGTGTTCTCTATCACTCTTTATCTTTTAGCCCAGGCAGTGGTGCAAGCTAGACATTGACTGACATTTCAGCAACAGAAAAGGGGTGTGTTGCTGTAGTGCAGTCGAAACTTGTACTAACCCACAGACAATAGACCTAGCTACAACCGGATTGTCAAGTCGTTGTCTCAGCAATCCATTTCATAGGAATGTCAGCAATGTTCTCTTTTGTTAAAACCTAATAGCAACATGTAATAACTAACAACAAAATTCAAGGAGAGTATTTTTTTAAAGACAAGGTTTGTTAAGCAGTATAATAGAACAGCTAAATTGGCCAGAGGTGATTAGAGAAATGTGTTGACGTCTGGTATGTTTTAACAGGTCAGCAGAAGGCAGTACTTATAGTATTGGGGAATTACAGCTGTCCTAAATAGTACATGGTATGGTGAGGCAAGCACCATAACTCAACTCTGCAATGGCCATGCATTTTTCTAAATGCACAAGCAAAATGAAGTATGCTTTTCAAAAATATGGAGTTGAAGGATAATTAGAAATATTTCTTTAGAAACTATTCATTTTATTATTGGAATCTCAGGTTGACATTACAAGCTTTTTGAATTGTCTAGTCAAGGATGATATAATCTCTTAATCAGATGTTAAACAACAATAAAACAATACAAATAGTTTTGCTACAACTGCAATTAAGCCAGCCATAACCAGTCTCAGTTCCTTTGATGGCTCTGCTTCTGCATTCAATTACAAGAAAAAAAATGTTTGGCATCTAGTCCTATTAGATTATTATTTTAATTGCATTGTCTTGTTGATTTTTGATACTGCATCACCTTATAACCTCATAGCGGTTGTTCTGAAGAAGTTCAGGCTCATGTTTTTTTTGTAAGTTGAACATTTTTGCCAGACTGCATAAGCGGAGCTGGCCAAGAAGAGCTGATGTCTCTTACTGAGTGACTGACTGTCTACACTTTCTACCCCTATTGCATAGTGGTTAGAAATACGTACTACCATGCGAGCGACCCATGTTCAAGCCTAGTCACAGTCAAAACAAATTATGCGTTAGGATTTGTTCTGGATATAATTCGCTGTCTGCAACCTTCACTCGCTACGTTATAGTAAGCCTAAAATAAAACTGTTTGCTATTTCTAAACTCTTTCTGGTGGATTTTTGAAAGTAGGCATCCATATATGCTTTTTGGGGTAATATACAGTAGATTAGAACCCCTTGCACAGTAAAAGAGGAGGGGTTTCCACGATTCTCTTGTCTGTTCACTTGACAAAAAAAGTTCAGTTGTCGTTAAAATCCATTATCGTCACTTATATTGATTGTTATTGTATCAATGTCATTCACGAATGAAAGAAAAATGAATCTTGTTGTGCCATGAAAAGAAATAGTTTTGTCAGTGATTTTCTTCAGTCTCTAGCAATTGCTCAATTGTTATGACTATTCCAAGTAGTAAGTTAGGACAGGGTCAGCAACAAGTCAAGCCTGGTATATTGCAGGTGTGGGCCAAGACCTCATGTCTTAAGTATAAGTATAAAAATTTGATCTACAAGGATTTATAGCGGGGGTGGAAAACTGACCCTAATCCCCCAGCACAATAATGTAGCAGTGTACGTACTTGGGGCTGAGACATGGGGGTCCAGTGACACTGTGAGACTATCCGGGGGAGGCTCACATTGCAAAGCAATAACCTAAGGGACACCGACCTAACGCAACCACCCTGAAATGAGTGCCGAGTATTGCCAGCAGAGTACAGCCTAATTGCACGAGTGCACATCAGAGAGACAACCAGCCAGTGATTCCTCAACCCCATATGGCAATATCAGGAGGGCATCCCTGTGGTGATGAGTCCTCCTGGCAAGGCAGAATGATCTAATGTCGAGACGCTACACCGAGACTCAGTACACATATACAGTGGGCAGAACAAGTATTTGATGCACTGCTGATTTAGCAGGTTTTCCTACTTACAAAGCATGTAGAGGTCTGTACTTTTTATCATAGGTACACTTCAACCGTGAGAGACGGAATCTAAAACAATAATCCAGAAAATCACAGTGTATGATTTTTAAATAATTAATGTGCATTTTATTGCATGACATAAGTATTTGATACATCAGACAAGCAGAACTTAATATTTGGTACAGAAACCTTTTGTTGCAATTACAGGAATCATGTGTCCTGTAGTTCTTGACCAGGTTTGCACACACTGCAGCAGGGATTTTGGCCCACTCCTCCATACAGACCTTCTCCAGATCCTTCAGGTTTCGGGGCTGTCACTGGGCATTACGGACTTTCAGCTCCCTCCAAAGATTTTCTATTGGGCTCCGGTCTGGAGACTGGCTAAGCCACTCCTGGACCTTGAGATGCTTCTTACCCAGCCACTCCTTAGTAGCCCTGGCTGTGTGTTTCGGGTCGTTGTCATGCTGGAAGACCCAGACCCAGCCACAACCCATCTTCAATGCTCTTACTAAGGGAAGGAGGTTGTTGGCCAAGATTTTGCGATGGATGGCCCCATCCATCCTCCCCTCAATGTTACTAATGGTTTTCTTTGAGACTGTGGTGCTAGCTCTCTTTAGGTTATTGACCAGGTCCTGTCGAGTAGTTCTGGGCTGGTCCCTCATCTTCTTCATGATTATTGATGACCCACGATGTGAGATCTTGCATGGAGCCCCAGACCGAGGGAGATTGACCGTCATCTTGAACTTCTTCCATTTTCTAATAATTGCACCAACAGTTGTTGCCTTCTCACCAAGCTGCTTGCCTATTGTCCTGTAGCCCATCCCAGCCTTGTGCAGGTCTACCATTTTATCCCTGATGTCCTTACACAGCTCTCTGGTCTTGGCCATTGTGGAGAGGTTGAAAAGTATGAGCATGTACAGCACTCAATACTTAGTTGGGGCTCCTTTTGCCTGAATTACTGCAGCAATGCGGCGTGGCATGGAGTCGATCAGTCTGTGGCACTGCTCAGGTGTTATGAGAGCCCAGGTTGCTCTGATAGTGGCCTTCAGCTCTTCTGAATTGTTGGATCTGGCATATCGCATCTTCCTCTCCACAATACCCCATTGATTTTCTATAGGGTTAAGGTCAGGCGAGTTTGCTGGCCAATTAAGAACAGGGATACCATGGTCCTTAAACCAGGTACTGGTAGCTTTGGCACTGTGTGCAGGTGCCAAGTACTGTTGGAAAATGACATCTGTTTCTCCATAAAGTTGGTCAGTAGCAGGAAGCATGAAGTGCTCTAAAACTTCCTGGTAGATGGCTGCTTTGACCTTGGACTACAGAAAACACAGTGGACCAACACCAGCATGACATGGCAACCCAAACCATCACTGACTGTGGACACTTTACACTGGACTTCAAGCAACGTGGACTCCTCTCTTCCTCCAGAGTCTGGAACCTTTATTATTTTAAGGAAATGCTAAATGTACTTTAATCAGAGAACATAACTTTGGACAATTCAGCAGCAGTCCAGTCCTTTTTGTCTTTAGACCTGGCGAGATGCTTCTGATGCTGTGTCTTGTTCAAGAATGACTTGACACAAGGAATGCAACAGCTGTAACCCATGTCTTGAATACATCTGTGCGTGGTGGTTCTTGAAGCACTGACTCCAGCTGCAGTCCACTCTTTGTGAATCTCCCCCACATTTTTGGATGGATTTTGTTTCACAATCCTCTCCAGGGTACGGTTATCCGTATTGTTTGTACACTTTTCTACCACATCCTTCCCTTTGCCTCTCTATTAATGTGCTTGGACACAGAGCTCTGTGAACAGCCGGCATCTTTAGCAATCACCTTTTGTTTCTTCCCCTCCTTGTGCAAGGTGTCAGTGGTCATCTTTTGGACAGCTGTCAAGTCAGCAGTCTTCTCCATGATTGTGTAGCCTACAGAACTAGACTGAGAGACAATTTTAAAGGCCTTTGCAGGTGTTTTGAGTTAATTAGCTGATTAGAGTGTGGCACCAGGTGTCTTCAATATCGAACCTTTTCACAATATTCTAATTTTCTGAGATACTGATTTTGGGGTTTTCATTAGTTGTCATTTATAATCATCAAAATTAAAAGGAATGAACACTTGAAATATATCAGTCTGTGTGGAATGAATGTATACATTATACAAGTTTCACTTTTTGAATGGAATTACTTAAATAAATCAACTTTTTGATGATATTCTAATTATATGACCTGCACCTGTATGTAGGTACTGTAGCAATGCACGATTGCTGCTGAGCAATCCAATCCAAGCTAGCAACACTAAAGCTAAGGGTGACTAGCTAAGTAGGCAGCATTTTATTTAGGCATTCATATCTATTTCAGTTGTTAGGGAATTAACTTTAGACCTTGTCAGACAGGGAGTGCGAAAACAGCGGCCAGAATAATTGGTTCACGCACTCACTTGTAAACCAGTCTATGTTGTATGCTAGCTAACTAGCTAGCTGGCTGGCTGCTCATAACCGATGTAATGTCACGTAACTGCAACAGGCTTACCTAGCTAAGATGCCTGAACTATGCGAATTTAACACGGGATGCACTGCAAATTTCAAGTTTGGCAAAATCATTTGGAAGGACAGGGGTGTTCTCTTTCACTTGGGTGCTCATTTTTCATGTTGCTACGTACTCTTTGTTTATGTTTAGAAAAATATGATTAAACAACATCCAGACAGAATGGCACTTTTTCCGTCGCCCCCTTTTGCCCCTGCCAATGCACGTGCCTGGCTGACTGGCTTCTTGTGTGTCGCTGCTAGCAAGCACTTAGGCAGGTGATTACTGTTGGCAAGCCATTTCCATATGGTTTCCCTATCCCTATTCACGTGCTATGTTATGGACGTAGTTCGTGAATGGATTCTCCCTCTTCGCAACATGAAAGATGCTCGTAATTAGCTTTTCAAATTTGCTACGCTCCACCGGATTAGTGATGGAAAGTTCGAATCTTTCTACTGACTCGGCTCTTTTCGAAATGTTTGATTCATTTGAGCCATTTCGCTTATTTAAGTCAATAATGCCTCCAACCCCAGAGTTTATATACGCATTGTATGTGTTATTATTCGAGGAGTATTCGGTTAACTGTAATACGTGTTAACTACCGATACAACATAACGTGCGAAGGAGTGGGTGTAGTTCCTATGAACATTGGCTTAATGGCCGTTCGTGTGACAAAAGAGCGAACGCGCATATAGAGGAGTAAGTGTAGTAGACACTCCAAACTCTTCTAGAGAACTAGAAGACAATATTTATCAATTGAGTCACATTTTTGGGGAGAGGAGTCTAAAATGGCTAGTTATAGCTAATTTAGCCGTCAGTATGATAATTTGCTTAACTCGCTGTTCTCTACAATTTCAACTGCCTTAGATTCCATAGCCTAACAGCGTTTTGTGGCCAAGTAGTTTTGAGTTTGGTAACCATATTCCCTGAACCAAAACGGCAACAACATAATTTTGCAGCACAATGCAATACCCCGTGTGCAGTGACGTCGTCAGGAATCCCTGTGCTTTGAACAATATTGAACGATTAGGACCTAAAGTTATAAATAGCAATGATGTTACTGTTCATAAAACAGATCATAAACGTTTATTGTTGATTGTTTTAGCTGGGTACTTCTAAATACCAAGATTGACTGACAAATAATTATAATGGGCCCCCTGAGGCCTGGGCCCGGGACAACATTACCGGTTGTCCCCTCCTGTCAGCGTCACTGCCCATGTGTTTGCCTAGTTGTTCAGCGGTTCATCCCTCAGCAAGATAATGACCCAAAACATACCTACAGGCTATTTCAAAACTATAGCTTCAAATCATGGAATGGCCAGCACAGTCTACAGACTTAAACCCCAATGAGCTGGTTTGGTATGAACTGGACAGAGGGTTGAAAGCAAAGCTACCTACAAATGCCACACAATTGAGGGAATGTCTGCAACAGTGTTGGGAAGAACTATGTGAACAATATTTGATTTCCAAGGTAGAAAGTGTGTTTGGCTGTTATGTCTGCAAAAGTTGTTTGATTTGTGTCAAATTTTGATTGAAATGTATTAAACAAATTGTTTTTGTTCAGTGCTTTAATTTTACAGTGCATTTAAGACATTAAACTGTCAATTTCAGTAAAAACTGAAAATATAGGTGTTCTAATACTCTTGACCAGTAGTGCATGTTAATATGTTGAGCAGCAGACTAAGGATAATTCTGCACATTGACTCTGGGATTTTATGTTATGAATAAATAAATTGTATACCCATATCTGTAAATTAATTGGGCCTCCCAAAAATAATGAAATAGGAAATGAATTTACATTTGTACAGAATGCAGTGTTGCTTCTATATAATTTATTCTCCATTGGCTAACCCGCAGCATCACCCAAAGAAATGCCTATAAATATGTCAAAAATTTTGTTCACAGTAAGAGGAATTAAAATGTTTACAAGTATCAACAAATAGACTTGTGTACTCTGAGGTTCATTACACCAACGCTAGTGGCTTTTCATTGCCATATGCCTCTTTTTTTGGTTGAGTTCAGTCAAATATCTGGACTCGTCTGAATTGAGCTCTACTTAGGTTCAGGAAGTCCACAATAAGATGCAAGAACCTAGAAGCAACACCCTAACACCATCTTATCTCTAAGTCTTCCCAGCTTGTCTCATCTTAAGTTTATCTTGTAGGCTTGGTGTAAGCCTTTTTTGTATGTGTGTAAGTTGTTATATACATTTTTAAACTGATGTACAGTGGATATAAAAAGTCTGCACATCCCTGTTATAATGTCAGGTATTTGTGATGTAAATTATTTTTGACAAAGATAAATCATGTCAGAACTTTTTCCACCTTTAATGTGACCAATAATGTGAACAATTCAATTGCAAAACAAGCTGTTATGTGAGATCCCTTTGATGCTTTGAAGGCTCTGCGGACCATGGCTTTTGCTCTGAGATGCAAAGAAAATGTCATGAAAATCTTACTAGAACAGCTGAACTTTATTTGTGATTAATCAAAGTCACTTTAAAAGATGGCAGGTGTGTAATTAATTATATTTAACATGAGTTTGAATGTAACTGTTTAATTCTGAACACAGCCACATTCCCAGTTATAAGAGGGTGTGCACACTTATGCAACCAGGTTATTGTAAGGTTTTTATTTTTCATTTTTACCCCCTCGAAGATTTCAGTTTGTTTTTCAATTGATTTGTTCACATTTTAGGTCACATTAAGTGGAATAAGTTCTGACATGATTTAGCTTTGTCTCATTCTTTTACATCACTAAAACCTGGCATTTTAACAGGGGTGGGTAGACTTTTTATATCCATTGTATACTTAGTCCTATACATTTATAAATAGGTTACGTATTCAAAGTACTGAGTATGAGAGTGGTATCTGGTATTTGTTCATGGTCATCATTGGATGGTCTCAGTAGATCATTGGGTTATCCATTGATCTGTCTATCTGTTAAAATCTGTGTATTTGGTCTGTGTCCAGGTGCTGTGTCCCTTCTGAGGTGAATAGGTCACCTCAGTTGTTGGTTTAATGTGTGGGGGACAGCCTGCCCCTTAGTTAAAACCTGGGAATTGATAGAACAAAGTGAATGTGTATTATTGACAACCTATTCAGATTCTTCCTGTGAATACCGGCTATATGCTAGCGCTGCACTCTCCCACTCCACACACACACCTTAGTCTCCTCTTCCTCCTTCTCTCCAGCTGCTCTGCAGGCCTTGAAACGGAAGAAGCGGTACGAGAAGCAACTGAGCCAGATTGATGGCACACTGTCCACCATCGAGTTCCAGAGGGAGGCACTAGAGAACGCCAACACCAACACTGAAGTGCTAAAGAACATGGGCTTCGCCGCCCAGGCCATGAAGGCAGCCCACGAAAACATGTAAGGGACACTGCCACTTCTGTTTTCACGTACTTTACATAGAATTCACAATCATGCATATGCTGTACATCAAATATTAAAACAATTTGCCTCTGCTGCCACCGGCAGAAATTATTTTTCTAAATAAGGATGTCACAAGAATTTAAACTTAGATTCCAATTTGATACCAAATAAAACGTAAACTGTCCTGATGTCCATTTTCTGTAGTGATTGTACTAAAATATAATAGCACACGCCACAAAATTATGGCAATCTTTTGCCAGGGTAGAAAAAGGCATCATCATGGCAATTGTAACACCTCAACTAGTGCATCTGAATAATCCACACTAGTTGGCAAGTGGTGTGTGGAGAAAAACTATGGAGTTGGTTAACTCAATATACTAACAAGTTCTTTTCTTCAGCTTGCATTTGTTCACACATTTAACTGAGCATGACATGTCCACAGCTAACTTGTGTGCGAACATTTCCTCCCTTAAGCAGTACATCATTCACGTTTGCCTTGTTTCCTACATGAATTCAGATGAACAGGGTAATGCCATGACAGACTGCTTCGCATTTCATTATGGCTTTCTCCCCTCCCCCACCCCCCGGTCAGCTCCTGCAAATATTATCTCGTATGCTATAACATACATAAAAAACAAGTTGTCATATACTCTACATTGTCAAGGCAACCATAGTTCTAGGTGATAGTTAACAGACCTCCTAACCTGAGCTACCCCTGGTCTCTGTCCTACCCGAATGGGAGAAACAGAGGAGACAGGCAACTTCACCTTGGAGCCATCTGCACAGGGCTGTAGATAAGATAACAAAATCAAACAACAGGGCATGCTGATCTGGTTCTTCTATACGTGGCAACCATGAACAGTCTAAAGCAAAATATGGGCCTAGTCTAAACAGTCCATTTATTACTGTGAATTAGCAGAATAATGGATAAATCAGGATATGGTAATAAATGAATCCTTAACAATTTCATAAAGATATTTGTAAAATATGTCGTATACACTGCTCAGAAAAGGTACCCGGAATAAAATCCTCAGTTCTATTGTCAAACCTTAGGCTGGTGCGGTTGGCCTTGGGTTCCTCCTGGTGCAGGACAATGCATCCTTTGGCCAGAGTGTAGGCAATTCTTGACATAGGCTTAGATACCATTGACTGGCCTTCATGTTCCCCACACCTGAATCCAGTTGCGAACCTCTGGAACATTAAGTATCGGTGCACTGGAAGCCGCCAAATAGCACAACAGACTGTCCAGGAGCTCACTGATGCCCTGATCCAGGTCTGGGAGATCTCTTAGGACACTATCTGCCGTCTCATCAGGATCATGCCCAGACAGGATATAAAGGAAAAACCCATAGGTAACCTCATGAGAAATACAGCCTGCTCTGGAAAAAGTGCGGTTCTTACAAGGAGCACAATATGACAATACTTGAAAACAAATGAGCTGCATGGTCGAGTTGCCAGAAAGAAGCCTTTACTGCGCTAATGCCACAAAAAAGCCCAGTTAAAATATACCGACAACACTTTGACAAGCCTCATAGCTTTTGGCACACTGTCATTTGGAGTGACTAGACCAAAATAGAGCTTTAAGGTCACAACCCTAAGCGCTATGTTTGGAGTGTAGTCAACAAAGCTTATAGTGAACTAAGTACCATCCCCACTGTGAAGCATGATGGTGGTTCACTGATGGTTTAGGGGTGTGTGAGCTCTAAATGCATGGGGAATCTTGTGAGAATTGATGGCAAGATGAATGCAACATGTTATCAGAAAATACTGGCAGACAGTTTGCAATATTCTGCACAAAATCTGGGACACTCTTGGACATTCCAGCATAACAATGACCCTAAGCACAAGGCCGAGATGAGCCTCCGGTGGTTACATCAGATAAAGGTGAAGGGTATGGAGTGGCCATCACAGTCTCCTGACTTTAATATCATCAGGCCACTCTGTGGAGATCTCGAACATGTGGTTCATGCAAGATGACCAAAGACTCTGTATGACCTGGAGGCATTTTACCAAGACAAATGGCCAGCGATACCACCTGCAAAAATGTGGGGCCTCAGACAACTATTACAAAACATTGCACGCTGTCATTGATGCTAAGGCGGCAATGCACAGTATTAAGAACTAAGGGTATGCTGAATTTTGAACAGGAGTCAGTTAATTTTTTTCTTTGTTGACATGTTTTGTTTCATGATTGTTCCAATCTGTAATGACCTACGCTCACTCATGTTTTCTTTACAAATGGTATAGATATGACCAATTCTCCAAGGGTATGCTAACTTTCGACCACAACATTCTGTGTATATGTATAAGGCCAAAAAAGTTGGAAAGGAAGGTTTTGAGTGAGGAACAGAAGGGTTAAAATTGAGGCCACTACAAATTGAACGCTTCTGTTTCTCATTCAAAATGTTGCTTTTATTTTTTGGGGGAAAGGATCGTACTCAGGGGTGTCATTATATACCGGTATTGACAATAACTGTGATATAAAAAAAATGAAATACTGATATCATGTTAATAATACACATATGATGATATCATATAAACAAGGCAAAAATGACTGTATTTTTCCACATTTTCTCAGTGTTAGGCCTTGTGAATCTTTTGTTCATTAGTTCAACTGGTTGCCTTTTCACTCTCCATTTTGCGTAATTGTTTTTTATGCTTTTTATTTGTCCAGCTATTGTTACATACTTGGCCATGAAAATTGGGTAGTGAAAATCTAATATCGTGACAGCCCTTTTATATACACTGCGTGCACAATTATTAGGCAAGTGACTGTTCTGATTGCATCATTATTTCAATGCACATTTTCCAACTCCAAACCATATAAACCTGAGTGCTCATTGGATTGAATCATTTTCAGGTGATATGTATTTGTGTAGTGAGGGGGGGTGCTAATAGTGAACAGTGACGCTGATGGGGGGGTAACGTTGTCAGGCCTCAGCGGCACCCATTTGGTTGGCTTAAATGTAATTATTTATTAGTACGTCAATCTTGGTATTTAGTACTACCTAGCTAAAACATTAAACAATAAACATTTATGACCTGTTATGAACAGTAACATCATTGCTATTTATAAAATTCTTTGGCCCGTGGCTTGGGTCCTAAACATTCAATTATGTCCCGGGCCCTGGGATTCCTGTAGGCTTCCCTGACAGTGAATAACACCGTATCAAGGTGTGCATAATTATTAGACTGCTTTATGACCTCAGGTAAAATGGGCCAAAAATAACTTTTGAGTGTCAGTTAAATCTTATCAATTGTAAAATGCCTTTCATACAGATGCAACACTCTTGGAATAGCTAAACTATTGAGGTGTGACCACCAAACATTCAAACATTGTGTTGCAAATGGTCAACTGGTGTGCATAAACTGAAAAGGCAAGAAATAACAGAGACCCAAATATACTGCAAAAGACTTGAGAATAATTAAATGTGAAGCTCCCAGGAACCCATTTTGATCCAGTGCCACCACATTCCAGAACTGCAATCTACCTGTGTCCAAAAATACAAGGTGTCAAGTGCTCAGAAACATGGTCAAGGTCAAGGAGGCTGGCAGATTTTTCAAAGGTTTTATGGACACAGAGCACCGCTTCGAGTCAGGCAAGGTGGAGGAGGGGTACTGGTATGGGCTGCTATCATTAAGGATGAGGTAGTTTTCGACTGAAACTCATCTCCTAAACCTACTGCCAGTTTCTGGAAGATACTTTCTTCACACAGTGGTACCGGAAAATGTGCTCAGCATTCAAGAAGGCCATGTTCTACATGCGGGACAATGCTCCATCACATGCGTCCAAGTATTCAACTGCTTGGCTAACCAGCAAGGGCCACAAAGATGCCTGAATAATGACCTGGCCCCGTTCCTGTTCTGACTTCAAACCTATTGAGAATTTGTAGGCCCTTCTCAAATGTGAAATTTACAGTGAGGGAAGAAAATACACCTCTTTGAACAGCATTTGGGAGGCTGTGGTTGCTGCTTCAGCAAAGGTTGATCGTGAACAGATGAAGAAACGGGCAGACTGCATGGGTCGAAGCCTCATGGCAGATATTGAAAAGAAGGGTGGCTGTATTGTCACTGAATATTTTAGAATTTTGTGTAACTTATTTGTTAATTAAAAAATTTAGAATAAGAGAGTTGGGAGAAAGTATTTTTGTAATTAAGTTGCCTAATAATTGTGCACACTTATGTAATGCCCTGAGAAAAATCAAAACTCACTTTTCCTTTGTTAAACATTCAGATTTGAGATAGATGTGTGTATATGTATGTGTGTATATGTATGTGTGTATATGTATGTGTGTGTGTGTGTGTGTGTGTATATGTATATATGTATATATATGTATGTATGTATGTGTATATATGTGTATATATGTGTATATATATATATGTATGTATGTATATATATATATATATGTGTGTATGTGTGTATGTGTGTATGTGTACGTATACACACACACACACACACACACACACACACACACACACACACACACACACACTGTATACATGACACATTTTGTAATGGTCACTCATGGTGTTGCACATCACTTTCCTAAATACAATTTCTTTGTTAATTAAATTGCTATATTTATTTGTTCACAGGGACATAGATAAAGTGGATGACTTAATGCAGGACATCACAGAGCAGCAGGAGCTTGCTCAAGAAATTTCTGACGCTATTTCTAAACCCGTAGGGTTCGGAGAGGAATTTGATGAGGTAAGCTAAAATTCAGAAGCTGAGTGAAGGGTATGTTTTCCATATGATGGCAGTCTGCAGTTTGTATACAGAAGTGTTGGGGACAAATGATGAATCTTATTAATATGTACGCACTAGTCAGTTGTACAGGGCAATCACTAATGTACTTGGGGTGAACAAATCCCCAGGGGTCACTAGAATGTGGTCAGCTGGTACATTCAATATCTATTCAAGTGTTTTGAAAACTGTCAGACACCAACCTAAATCACTTGCAGATATTGCTGGACAATTTGATCCCAGTTTTAGTCTCCAAGTATCTGATATTTTTCATCACTTGCAACATGAGTTCAATTCTTCCCTTGGGTGAGTAATCACTCAGACTTATGTTAATTATGTTCACTACAGTGAATGGTATATAACATGTGCATGGTATTGAATTACACTGCTGTTCAAACGTTTGGGGTCATTTATTACAGTGTTCTAGTATGATGATACATTTCTGTGGCACACAGAGATTTACTTCAGTTGTATACAGCTTCCCTTTAGTTCCTCAAGCAAGCTGGGACATATGTAAAGAGACTGAATTACTTGATGGATACAAACAATGTAAACAACACAAATACCAAAGGATAAATTTAATTTGCACGTGGAAGACAGTAATAATTTGCACAATATTTTGGTTTCAGTATAGTGGCAGATTGTACAGAAGAACCACAAACCTTAAAATATTCCATGGTATAGTTTTAGCTCTCCTGATTTGGACATACAAATGTAACATTTTGATTCCTGTTCAATTCCCCCCTCTGACCTTCCAGTTTGGGACTCTGAGCTATCATGTATCTGCTCTCTCATTACATGAATGTCAAAATATTTTTAACAGATTAGTTGTTTTACGTGAATGTGTTTATATACACTGCAATTCAAAAGTTTGCTGTCACATGTCCTTGTTTTCTATTAAATAAATCATAAAATGATTTTGAATAGGAAATATATCAAAATATATAGGAAATATAGTCATTGACAAGGTAAGAAAAAATAATCAATTTGTTGAGGTAATCTGAAGATATTTCACACCATGCTTCCTGAAGCACCTCCCATTAATTAGATTGGCTTGATGGGCACTTAGTACATGCCATACAGCCAAGCAGCTTCCACAACAGCTCAAGGGTTGAGATTCGGTGACTGTGCTGGCCACTCTATTATAGACAAGACCAGCTGACTGCTTCTTCCCAAAATATTTCTTGTATAGTTTGGAGCTGTGCTTTGGGTCATTGTCCTGTTGCAGGAGGAAATTGGCTCCAATCAAGCGCCATCGAGTGGGTATGGCATGGCATTACAAAATGGAGTGATAAGCTTCCTTCTTCATGATCCCTTTTACCCTGTGCATACATATCTGCACAGGGTAAAGGGATCATGAAAAAGGAAGGTTATCACTCCATTTAAATAACAAAAATTCCATTCCAGTGTCAGTTAAATTCCAATACAGGCACACTTCATTTTACTTAATGAGGTAATGATTAGGTGATTACCTGAATCAAATCTTATTTATAAAAAACACTTATGTGTTCTTCTTTATCCTCTTTCAATAGAACCAGCTGAATTGCAAAAACAATGCAAGTTGTACCTCAAATGTAATTTAAATAATAAATAACAATTCAGCATGACAAACTAGTTGAAAAGCTTTGAGTGAGGAAAAGAAGAAATACATCCTGGCTTTACAGGCAGAGGTATACAGTAAGCGTCAGTTTTCTTCCATCCTGAAAATATCACAGACAATATCACAGACAGCGGTTCATAAGAACAAGGTCAAGCAACAGACATTGGGGACAACAAAGCTACAAGATTGGCAGAGGGCGAAAATGACAAACTCATTCAAATGTCACTCATCAACCGTAGGAGGATATCAAGTAGAATTGCAGACAGCAGCTGGGGTGAATTGCATGGCAAGAACAGTTTGAAACAGGCTCCTAAGGGCAGGGCTGAAGTTGTGCAAAGCTAGAAAAAAGCCCTTCATCAATGTGAAGCATAGAAGACCCAGGCTGAAGTTTGCAAAAGACCATAAGGATTGGACCATAGAGGAATAGAGTAAGGTCATCTTCTCTGACGAGTCAGTGTCTTGCACCCACTGAAATTTGGTGGAGGATCGGGGATGATCTGGGGATGCTACAGCAAGGCTGGAATGGGGTAGATTTGTCTTTGTGAAGGATGCATGAATCAAGCCAAGTACAAGGTTATCCTGGAAGAACACCTTACTTCTGCTCTCACAATGTTCCCCAACTGTGAGAATAGTTTTTTTTCCCAGCAGGACAATGCTCCATGCCACACAGATAGGTCAATCATGGTGTGGATGGAGGACCCCCAGAACCAGACCCTGTCATGGCCAGCCCAATCTCCAGACCTGAACCCCATTGAAAACCTCTGGAATTTGATCAAGAGAACGATGGATGATCCCAAGCCATCAAACAAAGCGGAGCTACTTGAATTTTTTATGCCAGGAGTGGCATAAAGCCACCCAAAAGCAATGTGTCTGACTGGTTGAGAGCATGCCAAGACGCATGCAAGCTGTGATAAAATATCTGGGTTATTCCACCAAATATTGATTTCTGAACTCTTCCTAAGTGAAAACATTTGTATTTTGTTGTTGAAAAATGAATATACATTTGTTTTCTTTGCATTATTTGAGGTCTGAAAACAATGTAAATTGTTTGGTTATTTTAACGAGTTGTTATTTTCAAATAATTACTCGAAATGACAATATTTCTATTTGGAATTTGGAAGTAGTGATATAAGTAGTTTAAAGAATAAAACAAATGTAACATGGTAATATGTAAAGAATAGATTTATTGCTTATTGTTTGGTTGCTATTGTATTAGGGAGGACTTTGTAGTATGCATTAGCTGCTTAAGTGGACATGGACATCAGGGCAGATTTAAAAACTATAATAGTTTTCTTTTTCAAGTGGCCAGATATTATATAAAGTATATCATATAGGGGTCCAGTAGAGCATGGAGGTGGGGTACCACCTTTGACTAACTTTCAGACAGGAGAAACCCTGTTTTGGCAAAGTCTAATCTGGCCTTTCAATTCATGAGGCTTACAAATGTTTGCATCATGTGGTGCACCCACCCTTTTGGACCCTTAAAAAGAGGGTCTAATATTAAAGAGCTCTCATTCCTAAACCCTTCCCCCAATTTGGATTTCAATACGCTGAGACACTGTTCTTTAAGCCCATATTCATAATTTAACTGTAACTTTAATACATTTTGGTAAACATACAAAATAACAAAACTTGTGTCCGTGTCCAATTATCTTTGGACCTACAGTGGGGCAAGAAAGTATTTAGTTAGCCACCAATTGTGCAAGTTCTCCCACTTAGAAATATGAGATAGGCCTGTAATTTTTATCATAGGTACACTTCAACTATGAGAGACAAAATGAGAAAAAAAATCCAGAGAATCACATTGTAGGATTTTTAATGAATTTATTGGTAAATTCCTCTGTAAAATAAGTATTTGGTCACCTACAAACAAGCAAGATTTCTGGCTCTCACAGACATGTAACTTCTTCTTTAAGAGGCTCCTCTGTCCTCCACTTGTTACCTGTATTAATGGCACCTGATTAAACTTGTTATCAGTATAAAAGACACCTGTCCACAACCTCAAACTGTCACACTCCAAACTCCACTATGGCCAAGACCAAAGAGCTGTCAAAGGACTCCAGAAACAAAATTGTAGACCTGCACCAGGCTGGGAAGACTGAATCTGCAATAGGTAAGCAGCTTGGTGTGAAGAAATCAACTGTGGGAGCAATTATAAGAAAATAGAAGACATACAAGACCACTGATAATCTCCCTCGATCCGGGGCTCCACACAAGATCTCACCCCGTGGGGTCAAAATGATCAGTAACACACTACGCCGCCAGGGACGTAAATCCTGCAGTGCCAGACGTCCCCCTGCTTATGCCAGTACATGTCCAGGCCTGTCTGAGGTTTGCTAGAGAGCATTTGGATGATCCAGAAGAGGATTGGGAGAATGTCATATGGTCAGATGAAACCAAAATAGAACTTTTTGGTAAAAACTCAACTTGTCGTGTTTGGAAGAGAAAGAATGCTGAGTTCCATCCAAAGAACACCATACCTACTGTGAAGCATGGGGGTGGAAACATCATGCTTTGGGGCTGTTTTTCTGCAAAGGGACTAGAATGACTGATCCATGTGAAGGAAAGAATGAATGGGGCCATGTATCGTGGGATTTTGAGTGAAAACCTCCTTCCATCAGCAAGGGCATTGAAGGTGAAATGTGTCTGGGTCTTTCAGCATGACAATGATCCCAAACACACCGCCCGGGCAACGAAGGAGTGGCTTTGTAAGAAGCATTTCAAGGTCCTGGAGTGGCCTAGTCAGTCACCAGATCTCAACCCCATAGACTAAATACTTTTTTGCCCCACTGTAACTGTAGGTCACCCAATAATATAACTGGTGAGCCATGGACTGGTAAAGAGGTTATTTCAGCTGTTCGGCTATGGTGAGAGGAGCAGTGTTTTGGGGGCTAGTACAGTGCAGCTGTTTAGGTAACAGGTGTCTGGATATGTTGTAAATTTCTGTTGGGCAAATGGCCTGATTCTGAAGACTACGGCAGTCTTCTCCAGTGAGCCTCAGTGTAAATGACTTTGTTGTAATACTAACAAGACAATTACAAAACATACAGAAAAGGACAGTTACCTACAGGTAATGATGCTCCCATCCAGGGAAGTACAGCCTGTAAGAGCCCAATTGCTAGTATTGCTACTTTATAGTAATGTCTTCGTATGGTGTGTTTGTACAGGAGCTAGCTAGCAGCAGTCCTTGTCATACCAGTGCGAAAAGGGCCATGATGTATGCCAAATGCTAGAGTAGTACGCTTGGTAATTAGTATGTGGAAAACATTGAACAATTTAAACTTTTCGCTGTGAGGTTAACCTTTTTTTTTATTCTGGTCTTTAAAAAAATATATTCTAAATTATTTAAGCAAAGCCGGTAACTTGATAAATATATCAGCCCTACCATTGTTGCCATTTGTACCAGGTTGCCCATAATAAAATCAAGCTGATCTTTAAATTGGATGTCAGTTTGTTTGCACCCCTTTTATTTTGATGATTCATCCAAGCCTATTTTCCCATGACTGTCTTTTATCCAGCTACGGCCAACATGCCAATCAAGTTGTTTGGCCAAATTAAATAATGCATGCGTGTGTAAATATGCATATGGTTGCATGTTAATTCTTTTTCTTTTTTGTCTAGGATGATCTCTTGGCAGAATTAGAAGAACTGGAACAAGAGGAACTAGACAAAAACCTGCTGGAAATCGCTGGCACAGAGAATGTACCGCTGCCAAATGTACCATCTACCTCCTTACCTGCAAGACCAGCAGGTAATGGATCTTTTGGCCTTGCCACTAAAGCTTAGCCAGTTTTTAACCTAGCCACATAGAAATACCACTGCCAGTAATTAAATTAGCAGTCACAGCACTTGTTTATAAAATTCCTTCTGGGCACACACATTCAGATACGAAGCTCGGGAGGCAGCAGCTTTACTAAATTCATCCCACATTTTTGTTCTAAGAAAACATAAATAATATGGTGTAACTCTGATATGCAACAAAATTAATTTACATAACTTATTTACATAGCCTTTGAGACATTTTAGCATGTAATTCTGCAACATCTCTTCATCAAAAGAATCATATTAACTCTGTTAAATGTGGTTCATTCTTACAGTACACAAGAAGCAAGAGGAAGATGAGGATGACATGAAGGATCTGGAGGCATGGGCCGCCAATTAGCCACTGATAACCTGCCACAGGTGGAAACGAAAGACTGCGGTTTAGTGTGATGTATTTGTGTTTGGGAAAAGATTGTGAAAAATGAATGAATATACAGAGACTTTAAAATATCAACTAAAAAACAGACAAAACATCAACTTGATAAGCTTTCGCTTACTGTCCCGCTCAGCCTTCTATTGAGGGGCAATGGCATGATTTGGGGCAACCAAACTGAAATGGCGCATTAAACATGATTTTTTTCCTGTGTGTCACAAATGGTTGTTCTGTTAAGCATTGCTGCACTTCTTCCACCCCTTTCTCTTAGCACACTGAATATATTTGAAGAAAGAATAAAATAACTCTTCCACACTGATAACTTCCATGTTGCTAAAAATGTTAATACCTCATACCGCACATGTTTAATGCTCCAACACTTAAGAGATACTGCAATACTCTTTATTCATTTGTTTCTACACTACATGTGTCTTCATTCATTTGTTTCTACATCATGTATTCACATGGCAATCGGCTGTTTGTCAATCTGTTTATAAAGATATGCAGTTAGAATAGACCTACATTTTTTATTAATAGCAATTTAAAGCAGGTAGATTTGATTCCTGTCTATTGGGCTGTTGGTGTTGGGCTTACATTTGATTTTGGCTAGATTTATTACACTAGATCATGAACATTCTTCCAAATGCTTTGGCGTTTTAAAACGGGCAAAACTCCACATGGGATCTCTAAAATGTTTCTCTGGGAGATGGTTAAAACAGTAAATGATAAGTGAAATAACTTTACCTCCAACTACTTACATTTTGCAAAACACGTTTACATTTCTTTTGAAATGTCTGCTCTGTATAATTGAAGTGGCTGTAAGAGTATGCACGCCTCTGTGAGTGTGTGTTGGTTTGTTCATTTTGATCTTTAAAAGCAATTTACACTAGAGGAAGGTTTAAGAAAAGAAAACGTTTAGGGTTTAAGCTTTTTGGAGTTCTGAGAGTTGTTATTTTTATGATATGCTGTTGTGTGAATTGATTGTATTCAGACGTCAAGTCACAGGCAGACAGAATTATTTCATATCATGGCTTATCCAACTTTGTCGACCTTCCCCACTATTTTGTATTTCACCAAGCTGCTTCAGATGTTTTTACAATTTTTCTATTTTCCCTCAAATGTATATTACTGTCTAAATTCCAGCTCCAGAAAGGGGAAAGATATGCTGTAGTATAAAAACATCATTATGTCTAATGTGCTCTGTTATAGGTTGTGTTTAAAGATGGCTGTCTTTGACAGTCTTGTTCTTGTTTCCTTTGGTCTGTCTTCCTACCTTGCCTTTCACAACTTGCCCTTGTTCTAATGGTACGCCTAAATTAAACATTTTGCCAAGTTGTGCCTTTTTGTTTAATTTTTTACAAGAATATCTGCATTTTAAAATGTGATTTGTTTACCCGGCACTCTAATCCAAAGTGACCAGTGACCTATTCTGCTTAAGTGCTTTGTTAAAGGACACAGCAGCTATGATGGAATCATGGATTCAAACCAGCCAGCTGTCAGTTTCTGGACTTACGCTAACCAGTAAGCCATCTGCATTCCTGTTGGTCAGAAAAAGTGATCTGTACTATTGATCTGTACTTTTTAACAGATATAATCAGTGTCATGGATTGTGTGTTAAAGATATGGTAAAAAAAATCAAGGAATATCGTAGATTGGAATGGCAGTCAAAGTTTTGCTTTTGTTTACTCTGCATCCACAAGGGCAGGTTGATTTAGTTAATAACCCTGATTTCTGAGGCTTTCTCAGTGGGAGGTATGAGTTGACACAGATGATGTCCATAAAATCCCTAAAAGGTCATTAACTTTTCACAAACATTAGGTTCAAGGGATTGCACAAGTTTATTATTTTCACTTTTAGGACATAGCTGGTCATATCATGAAGTCTATGAATGTCAGGATATGATACATTTTGATGTACTATGCTATAGTAAGTACCCACAACAAAGAATGTATTTACTTAAGAATTACTGATAATGTAAATTGCTAGCTGCTAACTGATTTCCAGTGGATTTAAAAAGTCTACATACCCCTTAAAATACTAAATGTTGAGATGCCAGGTTTTTGTGATGAGACAAAGATAAATCATGTCAGATCTTTTTCTACCTTTAATGTGACCTATACCGTGAACAATTCAATTGAAAAACAAACAAATCGTTGATGGGAAAACATTTAAAATGTACAATAACCTGGTTGCATAAGTGTGCACACCCTTAAACTAATACTTTGTTGTAGCACCTTTTGATTTTATTACAGCACTCAGTCTTTTTTGGATAGGTGTCTTTTAGCATGGCATATGACATGCCAATATTTGCCTGAAGGTTTTGCACCAAAATTGCCTGTTCATAATCCCCTCCACCCTGACTATGGCCCGGGTTCCAGCTGAAGAAAAACTGCCCCAAAGCATGATGCTGCCACCACCATGCTTCACTTTGGGTATGGTGTTCTTTGGGTGATGTGCAGTGTTGTTTTTGCACCAAACATGGAATAGTGGCCAAAAAGTTCAACCGTGTTTTCATCAGACCATAACCCATTTTCCCACATGCTTTTGGGAGACTTGATGATAATAATAATAATAATACAATAAATGTATATGGCACTTGTCAAAGACCCAAAGATGCTTTACAATACATACAAAACAAACAACTACAGATACAATGAGAGACAAACGGTAGCTAACCAAACAAATACAAAAAGGAGGGGTGAGTCAAACAACATGGGGCTGGGGCAAGGAATAGGCTTGTTTGAACAGATGAGACTTGAGGTGGTGGATGAAGATTTGGAGTCACAAATTAATTGTGGAAGTGCATTCAAAGGTCTTGGAGCAGCCCGTGAAAAATACCTGTCTCCAAAGCTCTGCAGCTTGGATCGAGGGATGATAAGGAGGCCAGCAGTGGTAGAGCGGAGTGACCTGGAGGAATGGTATTGGGGAATAAGGTCCAAGAAATAGGGTGAAACATGTTGGTGGAGGGCTTTATACATGAGAAGAAAAATTTTGAAGTCAATGCGTTTAGAGATTGGGAGCCAGTGGAGTTCTTGTAGGATGGGGGTGATGTGCTGCCAGGATTTTGTGTGTGAGAAGGCTTGCAGCTGAATTTTTAACTAGATGTAGTTTATGGAGCGATATATGTTTTTGTAAACCCTCAGCCGGGCTTGGATGTTTCTTGTCAGAAAAGGCTTCCGTCTTGCCACCCTACCCCATAGCCTATTCATATGAAGAATACGGGAGATTGTTGTCACATGTAGCACACAGCCTGTACTTGCCCAACATTTCTGCAGCTCCTTTAATGTTGCTGTAGGCCTCTTGGAAGCCTCCCTGACCAGTTTTCTTCTCGTCTTTTCATCAATTTTGGAGGGATGTCCAGTTCTTGGTAATGTCTCTGTTTGCCATATTTACTCCACTCTTCACTGTGTTCCATGGTATATCTAATGCTTTGGAAATTATTTTGTACCTTTTTCCTGACTGATATTTTTCAACAGTGAGATCCCTCTCCCTCTGGAAGCTCTCTACGGACCCTGGCATTTGCTCTGAGATGCAACTAAGAACATTTCAGGAAAAGCTGAACTTTATTTGTGATTAATCAGAGTCACTTTAAATGTTGGCAGGTGTGTAATGACTTCTATTTAACATGAGTTTGAATGTGATTGGTTAATTCTGAACACAGCCACATCCCCCGTTATAAGATTTTTCCCTCTTGAAGATTTCAGTTTGTTTTTCAATTGATTTGTTCATATTATAGGTCACATTAAAAGTGGAAGTTCTCACGTGATTTATCTTTGTCTCAATCTTTTATATCACAAAAACCTGATATTTTAACAGGGTATGTAGACTTTTTATATCCACTGTTTCTGCTTACCAAACTATCCACAACCGTACTCAGGTGTAATTAGAACTGCTCTGCTTCACTATCAACTTGATGTGTTCTTGTGGGTGTCCAGAAATTAAATGAAATATCAAGAGACCTGATTACAGGGTATTTTAATAGCCCGGGAGTGCAGCCGTCCCCAGATCCATGGGGACGGCAGTGTCGATGTGGTGGGGTGGAATAGCCGGGCCGCCGCTAGGACGTCCTCGGGCAGCCGGCATATTGTCGAGACGGATAGATGTTTCGACTAGCTGCTCAAACGAGAGATTCACGTCTCGACATGCTAGCTCCCTTCGGACGTCCTCCCAAAGGCTACAGCGGTAGTGGTCGAACAGGGCCCGGTTGTTCCACCCAGAACCCGCTGCCAGGGTTCGGAACTCCAGTACGAACACCTGTGCCGATCTCGTCCCCTGCCGTAGGTGGAACAGCCGTTCGCCCGCCTCTCTTCTCTTGTGAGGATGATCGAACACGACCCGGAAGCGACGGACGAACTCGGCGTAGCTGCCCTGGAAGGGCCCCTCGATGTTCCAGACGGCGGTGGCCCACTCCAGGGCTTTGCCGGACAGGCAGGAGACGAGCGAGGAGATCTTCTGGACATCGGTCGGCGCAGGATGAATCGCCTGGAGTCCGATGTCCATCTGTAGCAGGAAACCCTGGCAGCGGTCCGCCGTCCCGTTGTAATCCCGGGGGAGCGGGATGGCCGGTGACGTCGAACGCCGAAGCCCGCCTCCTGCAGGGGGAGGATGGGCAGTAGATGGCGTAGTCGTCACATTACTGTCGCAATACTTATGGAGGGCACTGTAGAGCTAACTGTGCTACTTGTGTGATCAATTTGAAATTGTATACTAAGTGTTTTGAAAAATGACAGTATACCAAAGCGATAAAGAACTCACTACTAAAGCATCAGTTTTAACTCAGACTGGAGATTGTTTCCCACTCAAGCCACCCTAGACTGTTTCTTTTTTTCTGGATTACATTAACATTTGCATCGAAAATGTCACCCCCCATAAACTAATAAAGACCATTCCCAACCAGAAGCCTTGACGAGCAGAGAGGCACGTGACGCTGCTTTCAGATCCAGTTAGGCCTATAGGTCTTCATCCATGGCCAACCTGAAAAGGGGCATAAAGATGGCTAAACATGCACTTCAACAACTCTGAACCCCAACACTCCGGCGAGTGATCTCTCACGGAGATCTGATGGGGATAACGTGTTGATTTCAATGCCAGTGAATAGGTCCAAACAGAGAGGAGTTTGGGGAAAATACGATCTCTTAAATTACAAGTCTGGTTCTATGCACTGGTACTGAAATTAACCAATTAAACACAAAGACTTGCCATCTTCCTAGCCCATTCACTTAGCAAAAATTATGTTTTTCCAAAATGCAAATGCTTATTAAACGAGGAATTTATTGGCAACATGGAGACGCGCCAAGGACCTAATACAGTACTCACTGTCTTCACCAACGCGGTCTCAGGAAAGCACATAGACTTTTATACGAAAATCCATGGCACACGATTTCGTATATGTGACGTTACTTTAGGTTACATTACAGTGCGCCACCAAAACGTATGATAAATTACGAAATTCCTAAATCGTAACATATCTTAACAATTACAACATATAAAATGTTAACAATGCTATTAAAATGTAAAATAGCATACAAAAACCGGACTAACGTATGAAATTTACAAACACTATGAAAATTTAGAAATGAATACAAATTGTAACAAAATTTTCCACATGTGTTTTGAACTGGCTACAGTCAGATCAGAAGGCAGTCACCTTACCTACTATATCACACTGGACATATGGATCAAGGATGACTTACAGCAATACCAAGGTCACTAGAATATGCCATTAATGCATTGCTACGTTAAAGCTACAGCATTGGGGTTAATGTTAAGGTTAAGTTTAGATATCACAACACTGGGGTTAATGCTAGGGTTAAGGTTTGTGCTATGGTTAGGAAACAAAAAAAGTTAGGTTAAGGTTTGGTTAGATCTTGCAGCTCTGGGGTTCAGGTTAGGGTTAAGGTTCGGTATTACAGCACTAGGGTAAAAGTTAAGGTTTGAGTTAGGATTACAAAGAAAATAGCTTCAAACATATTCATGTTAAACCAGCACTCGCATTCATGAACCACAGGTTCCTATCTGGTGCAGTGGGTAGTGTAACTGTCTTGGAAGTGGAAAGTCTCCGGTTCAAAACATATCTTAACATTTTTTATTCTCGATTCAGACTCAAACGTTATTTCACTCAACGTAATATATCTTACAAAACTGCCTGGCTAAAATGTACATAAACTTGTCTAGCTTGATTGCTACATCTGACTGTAAGTTCCGCTCCCTCATTAACTTATATTCTTTGAAAGTGGGGCTGATGTAGAGCTCTTTTGGACAAAGCGTTCCAAGAATATTGTGACTCACATGTTATCTGTTTTGCTTTGACAAGAGTAAGATGTTTTCAAAGGAAAATGAGAAAAGCCCACATAGTTGTTCTACAAACTTCCTTATTTACACAGTTATCGCAGAACAGATGCATATCGCATTTAGACTGGCAAATATTTAGTATGCAAGATTTCACATATTATATCTATATTATGTCATCTTTTAGACTGCCAGACTCCATTCTTTTATTGAAAGTGTCACTAATACTAATTAATTCAAATGTTTGGCAAATTGTTTTGTGTTCTATTTATATAGAGAGGAAAATGGTGAAACATTTCTATGTGACAGTAAATGTCATGGGCAAGTAGGAAGAGAAAATCACTTCTGCTGCATGTTCTGGAAAGGTAAATACATTTACATAATTGTTAAATAATTTTTAAGGGAATGTGTAGACCTTAAATGCCCTAGTTGTCACCACTAATGGGACAGCTTTTTTGTCGCACCAGTAATTTCAGAGAATCACTGGTTCGAGTCCTATGTGGGGTAGTCGGAAAGTGGAGCAAGAGGTCATCACTCAGCTGTGTGACATTAACATAAGAAGTATGGCAAAACAATTCCACAAAAAATATTAGGGGACAAGATCAATCAATCGATTACCATTTATCAGTCCCACTCAGATATCGAAGTGTCCAGACATAGAATAGAGACTATGGGGTGGTCTTGACAAGGTATAGGTATAATGTCTTCTCAATAATGGGAGTTTAAATTATGTTTACATAGGTACAGTGGGGGAAAAAGTTATTTTATCCCTTGCTGATTTTGTGTGTTTGCCCACTGACAAAGGATCAAATACTTATTTCACTCATTAAAATGCAAATCAATTTATAAAATGTCTGAAGTATTTCTGGATTTTTGTTGTTGTTATACTTTCTCTCACTATGAAAATAAACCTACCTCAAAAAATATATAGTGATCATTTCTTTGTCAGTGGGCATACGTACAAAATCAGCAGGAGATCAAATACTTTTTTCCCCTCATTGTAGATGCCAAAGTGTATCAACAAATCAAATGAAAAAAATTACATTTCATTGGCATGCAAATGCACATTTGCAATCATGAACACCTGCATAGAAATAAGATTGGCCCGAGCGAACTTAAACGGCGATTATTATGGATTTTCAAAATGCAAATGAAAGAAATAAACTGTGATTGTGGCTGCTTCAAAGGCAAATAGTCATCCTTTGGCAGAGTGCTTCCCATCACACCCTTTCTCCTCAAATGTCACGGTAAATTCCATATAATGTTTTATCTTGAAGGCAGCGCAATGTTACAGCTATCTAATAAATAGTTACCCAATCTATTAAACAATTCCTGTAAAAGTTATTCTGTGCTACATGTCCTGGCTGTGTTGTTCGATGCATTTGACAAATAAACCTTGACACTTCAAAAATATATAACACCAGGTAGGCCAATTGCCTATCATTGTTATGAGAATTATGCGTTGAGTAGATAATTAAATAACATTTTATATGACTCAGCAAATATTATCGATTGGATGGCTGTTTATGGATGTTTTTACCAGCCATCCAACCAACCAAAACCGGAGAAATTAAAACTAGCGCTAACTCAGTCACTAAACTGGTTATGCCCGTCCACCTTTGCGCGCCTGATGATCACACACAACTGAGGTGCACAATTCATATTTTGGGTCAAATAACAGTGTTTTTATTACATGAAATAATAAACTAAAAAATACTTTTTCAAATGAAGTAATCCAAAAGTAATTTTTAAAGTATTGTAATTGTTGGTAACGTAACGGATTACAGTTGCAGTTTTCTATGACACATCACAGAATGTTCAATTGAATAAATGTACCACTCACACACAATTAGTTGAAATTACATACTGAAACGTTCATTTTACATTTAGTTTGATAACAGTGCACAGTATTATCTGGAATGAAGCATGACACCTGTATTTATTCCAGTTAACAAAAAGGTTTTAATTGTTAAACGTTTTATTGGACACTGTTAAGTAGGTCCCTGTTTTTCATCAAACAGAACAAAATGGGGAAGGACCCAACTTCAAGGGACATTATGTTGAATGTTTACATTACAACACAAGAAAATGTGTATAATACTAGCATAATAGCATCCATTATATCTGCTGTGTAATCGTAGAATAACAGTGTTTCACAAAATTTACTAACCAGAAATTATTTTGGATGCATGAAAAAATGCATCTTAAAATAAGGCAGAGAGTGTCTTCTTCTGTCAATCAAAAAGAGGCACCCCCTTTCCATACCACCGAGGTGTGACTATTTCTGCTAAAACTAGCAATGGCAGACGACAGCAAGTGAAAGCCCTCAATAATTTCTTGGTTGCTACAAATCTACAGAATTTGCTCAATTTCTGTTCATGTGAGAAAAAAAGTACTGAATAAATAATATTTTACTCAAGTGAACAGTTTTATAAAGTTGAAAATCTGGGACATTTTGATATTTATATTTCTGTGACGTTTTACATATGCCACATTTTTTTATTAACATCACAAAACATTTTTCAATGCATTGTCAAATAATCTCAGAGAGTTCCTCATAAAAATGTTATATAATAGTGTTCATCAAATTTAGACCTGTTGTGCAATACTGAAGTTAAATATATGTCATCCCCCTTAGCTTAATGTGCTTGATTTAGACTGTTTGGTCTTATGCTTTAATTTCTCAAAGACCTCACTGATAAAAGTTTGCACAATTATTATATCATTAAGTTTTTCAGAATCTTTTGTTGACAGCTATTTCAACTATAACTGACTAAGAGAATTAAAAGAAATCAGCATGTCAAACTCCCAACTTATTTTTGAGACAGATTCCTATCCTAAGCATGTAATTTTTACTGTTACACTATTGACAGATAATATCATTAATTACACAGAAATATTATATTTTGTAATCATTGGTTCATAAAAATCTACAGAAATGCATATTCATAGTTTGGATAAAACCCTATCTTTAATAGTTGGTATTGCCACCTTTGGCTGAAATAACTTAATGTTGCCATTTCTTATAACTGTCTATAAGTCTCTTACTTATAGACATACTTTTTTGTCCACTCTTTACAAAAGTACTACTTCAACTATGTGATGTTTGAAGGCTTTCTTGCATGTGCGGCCTGCTTCAATTGCACCGTAGCATTTCAATATGATTGAGATCCCAGCTTTCACTCAATTATTCCATAACCCTCCATTTATTTTTTTGAACCATTCTTTTGTAGCTTTGTGTTTTGCATCATTGTCCTGTTGCAAGATTCATGTTCGCTTCAGCAAACAACTCCACCTTTGACTAATCTATCCAGATTACGTTGTTCCAGTAGTTTGGATCTTCACCCATGTGTTTTCTGGCAAACAACACAAAGTTGGGTCTTTTTTTTCTTTTTTGAGAGCAGAGACTTCTTAATTCCTGACTTCCAATGTAGGCTGTTTGTGCAGTCCCTTTCTTACAGTTGACTCATGCTCTTTGACATTGATGTCAAAACAATTCACTCAACTTTTTTAATGTTCTGAGGTGCTAACCAGGGACTGGATGCCAGAAAACAGGGATGTATGGTCACCTTTGTTGTTAAATATTTTCTAAGCTTGGTGACCAAAAGTGAAAGTAAAACTTGTGTATAATACAGATATACAGATACATTTCACAAGGTGGAAACACATAAGGGCTTCCCTCTTTAATACAAGGATATCATTTGTAATACAAGGTTTTGCTATTATAATGGTTGGTTTGATGTAATGAATTCACACCAAGCATGAGTTCAAGTTCAAATTCAACCTTATTTTCATGTGTATTAAAATACAATTAAATACTTGTGCTCTAACTTTCTCTGTCTTTACATAAAGGACACACATCCACAAAAACTGAACATTTAGGGACCCTACATTCAATCAATATAATAAATAAAATGTACAATAAATACACAGCATCAGCTATTCATCAGCCTAACTGCTTGTGGAAAATGCTATTAAGACAGGTGGTGTGTTATTTAATGCTTCAATATTTTTTTTAGATGGGAGGAGGGAGAACAAAGGGAGGGCAGGTTGGCTGGTGGCTTTAATGATGTTTTGGCCTTTCCTTTCACGGCGAATAGTGTAAATGTAATGAGGTTGTGGTAGTTCAATTACAATAATTTTGGCTGCTGTTGTTACAGTCCTCCATAAATGAATGGTCCTGAACACTCAGGTGACCAATCCACACTGTGATACAGCCTGTCAGTATACCCTCTATGCTACAGTGTTTAAAAGAATTTGGTGCTCTAGACAACTTTCAAACGCCTCAAACATTATAGTCTACTGAGCTTTCTTGAGAATGCAGTTTGTGTTGACTGTCATGTCAACATCAGAATGTTCATTTTTGCCTAGAAAGAAAGAACATGGACGTTTATACGCACCCCCTTGCGTCATACAAATGTAAGTCTATTACTTAAATTGATAGCTTTTTGTGACAAGTTTTTAATTATTTTATAGTTTTTAGAAAAAGTCAACATAATATCAAATTTGTCAAAACTGTTATACCAGTGAGAAAGATGCGAACCGATTTAGTTTCTCTACCGTGTTTTCCTTCGCTACGTCAGTCTTTACCAGAGATACTGTTCTGCTGTGACGTCTGTGGTTCAAATACACACCTACCCTGCGATTCTGGTTCCTATTGGTGGCCACTCAACGTGATTGTGAGGTCCTATTGGCACGGAAACCTCATGAATATTACCCGAAAGCAAATTGACGCATACTTATATTCAAGTTCACATCACTCATTCCCTTCCTTCCAAAGCCAGACAGCAACAACCACATCTAACACAACTATAACATCCAAAAGAAAACAACCATGTCTGAGAAACTTCCCTTCAAAGTCGGTCAGTATTAATTTACACATATCATTGTTCGTGCACACGAGCTTCAAGTTGATGTAATGAATCGAGAGACAACAGCCGGCAAATATCGCGTAACACTGATTTTGGCCTGTAGAGTTGACTAGCTAAGTAGCGTGCTAGCTTTTCAGCTACATTTCAGCTTCCTACGTTGGGACATTTTAGACGACAAAACATTTTCTATAATGCGCACTGGCGTTATATACTTAATAAACTGTATGGAATGCATAGTTTATTTACCGACCGCCTTTTGTCTTGCCTATTATACTTTTTTTTTTACAATGCGCTAACATGCATACCGGCATTTTTAGTTTCGACATCATGTATATGTGGTCATATGTAAGATTTGGCTTTGCGTTGAGGAACGTTGCAAAATGAATCGAGTCACCACGCTTAACACACAATCAAGCATGGTTTTATTCTGAATATTTAGTTCTAATGTCTTGGTAGTTGTAGTCCATTAAGTCGAGCTTGGTTGTTTCGTTCATAAGCGGGACTTGGAACTAAAACTACATTTCCTATGTGTCAGTGGGCAAGGTCGCCAGCGTTACTTGATTGATGGACACAGGAAAATACAACTGTACTATTGTTGGTAGTACACGTGGTGCTCTAAATCCGAGCTTTGTGCTTTGATGGTTTAACTTGGCTAGAGGGTTATATTCTAATATTTATGCTTAACGGAACTTGTGACTTTTTTCAAAATGAATAGCTACACTTGTTTGAAGTTACTGTTCATGGGAGTTGAGGGAAATACTTGCACTTCATCTCGTTAGAATGCTATATCGCAATTCACGCTTGACAGAGCATAAAGTGCAAGTTACTCAATAGCATAATGGTGGCATGTGCTGGTTCAGACTTTGTCCCACAGAAATGTATCGTTCACTAAACAATATCTTTGTAAGGCCAGTGGTTCCCCCAAGTATACACACTTCAAACCCTTCTGTGGCATGGTATGTCAAACAACATAGGTTTCCAATATGAATTTTGACATTGCTTGCTAATTTGGAATATGTAAAAAAAAAAATTTGGGTTCATAATGTAAAAACTGTTAAGGTAGAAAACATAGCACCTTTAAACATCCTAATTCAAATCTCAGAATGGGGTGGGGGTGGTGGTGTGTGTGGCCTCCTTTTGAAGCCTCTGTGTTCACAGGAAGAGCTTTGGGAATCACTGAACTAGTCTATTTATTATTGTAAATTAAAGTACAAAGAATTACTAATGTCCAGGAAGGACATCCACTACTTCGTTGAACCAGCTTCTAGTTAACATCGTAATAGTTTTCCATCACATGGGCATTGATTGCAATGCATAATCTAAAAACAACTTGACCCTTTGAACCTTTGGTATGCAGGCCAACATCGGTTTTGCTGTGTTTGCAATTTGCACACATTCTGGGTGTGTACTTCTGACTGGAGCACAACGTTAATTTTCACCTCTGAAGAGTGCTGTATTTGATTGTAGCTGTTACAATCCAGACTGTGAATTTTGCAGTTGTGAAACTGATTCTGCAAATTTCCGGTTTTAGTCCAGTCCACTGCTCTTTCAGGAAAGTCTGTTAAAGGACAGACTGTCAATTTTAATCCTTATTGGATGAACCATTTTGAAAGGTCATGATTTTGTACGTAGTCCCTCCATTTAAGGGAACCAAACATATTTAGGCAATTGGCTTCTTATCTCCCTTGCTGGACAGGTTCCTTTTATTTTTGTTGTTCGGATAAGCAAACTTAAGTCCACAAAGTGGAGATGGATCAATTGTTCATTTTTTTAAAGTAAAAAATACAATAGTATTTACAGAATATTACTCAACTACTTTAATTGGTAAGTTAACATTTACATACCCTGTATCAAGAAACAAACAGGAACTAAAGATCACTGCTGTACAGGCCTGGCAGAGCATCACCAAGGAGGACCCCTAATGTCTGGTGATGGCTATGTGTCACAGACATCAAACAGTCATATATAAAAAATGTGCCACCAAATACTCTATATGACAACAATGAAATGAATGCTTACGATCGGCATTTTAATTGTTTAATTTTATATTGAGTGGGCTGGACTAAAGAGCACAAACTACAGAACCTGTGTCACTGTTTAAATACTACACTGTCCATAAGAAGTCACAATTCAATCCATTAGAAGTCAAAACCTAAAAATATAAATGTACTCTATGGTATTCGGTCAATTTAGACATTCAGGAAGTGCATTCTGTTGATTAACTATAATAACCATGTTGTGGGATGAAAGACTACCTTTGAGTTCTGAAGAATGTCTGACAGACTTTGTTGTTGGGGATCAACTATTGCTTGAACCTGTTTAGGTTGTTCATTGACTTCCCTGTTTTTCCTCTATAGCTGACATCAGTCTAGCAGAGTGGGGCCGCAAGGCAATCGACATAGCAGAGAACGAGATGCCTGGTCTGATGAAGATGAGGGAGATGTATGGCCAGTCCAAACCCCTGAAGGGTGCTCGCATTGCGGGCTGCCTCCATATGACCCTGCAGACTGCTGTGCTCATCGAGACCCTCACTGCCCTGGGAGCTGAGGTTAGAGAACCTGTCACATGCAACCTACTCCCTATCCAGGGTTAACCATGCACATTTCTGCACAGTGCTTGAACACAATCTTCTGTCACATTTGCACTGTGAACAGTTGCTAGATCTAACAGTTCGATATATTTCATGAATTTAAACTTTGTGAGGGACTGGTTAGGAAGTCATGATTAGTATCTAGGTTCTGACAGAATTCAGCACTCCACCCTAAAAAGTTTATTTTAGCAGAACACTCTTATTGGAGATGTATCAGTTTTGTACCATGTTTTTTTATTGCATCAAAGCAATGAAAACAGATTTTTAATATCTGTGGCTAAACCCTTTGGTAAGACTGAACTGTCTTGAGTAATGTTACTGGACATGAGCTTTTCAGTGCAATCAGTTTCTTTGTTACTATACTGTGGAACAAAAAACTAAGGGAACACTTAAATCGCTCTGGGTCTCAGATGAAATATATTAAAGATCAAAGTCTTCACTGTACAATTTGTTGAACAAAATGATTCAACATTGGTCAATGGAAACAACTCATCAACCAATTGAGGGTTGGGTTCAAACTCACTGAATTTCAAAGAAAACAATTGAAATCACAGGCTGTTCCAATTTGTGTGGTTTTCATTATGGCAACTCGTAATGGGACTCAGTATTGTGTATGGCGCTGACGTGCCGGTATGCACTCCTGACAACGTCTGGGCATGCTCCTGATAGAGGGTTGATGGTGTCCTGGGGATCTCCTCCCATGCCTGGTTCAGGGCATCAGTGGGATCCTGGACAGTCTGTGGAGCAACTTGGTGGTGTCTGATGCACTGATACATAATGTCAAGGTACCGTTGGCTAGCAGGTGGAGGTCTGTGTGACCCTCCAAGGATTTGACTGCCAAACCGGTCATGCTGGATGATGTTGCCGGCAGCATAACGTTCATCATGGTGTCTCCATTGTCTTTCACGTCTGTCACATGCCCACTGTGAACGTGCTCTCCTCTGTGAAGAGAATGGGGACCACTGGGTGACCTGCGTTCTCTGGGCGAATGCCAATTAAGCAGCACAGTGCTGGGCTGTAAGCAGAGGTCCCACTAAAGGATACGGTCCCTGCTGGGTTGATGCCCTTCTATGGCCCTGTCCAGCTCTCCTTGTGTAATGGCCAGTCAACTGGTATCTCTTCCATGCTCTTGAGACTACTGTGAGGCAGCAAACCTTGCAACAGCACATGTGGATGTGCCTTTCTGGAGGAGCTGGACTAGGTGTGCAACCGGAATGAGTTGCAGGTACGGCCTCAGGCGACCAGAATTGACAAGGACACTTGCAAAACACAACTAAAGAATCAATCAGTCAGGAAGGATAAGGACAGAGCAATTGTCTATGGCCACCACCTGCAAAACATTTCCCTTTTTGGGGATGCCTCCAGTGTACCTGTTGTGACTTTTATTTGTACCAAAATGGGTGACATTGATTCACAATCGCTTATGCTCCCTATCTGGATTGATTGATATCCCTGAAGTTTAATTGCCTTGGTGTTATACACTGTGTGCACAATTATTAGGTGAATATTCTGATCATATCATTTTAATACACATTTTCCAACTCCAAACCATAAACGTGAATGCTCATTTGATTGAATATTTTGTAAGTAAAATATGAGTGTGTGGCAACAGTGAATAACACCTAATATCAAGGTGTGCGTTATTAGGCCGCTGCAAGCCCTCAGGTAAAATGGGCCAAAGAGATTTGACTGACATTGAAAAGTCAAAAATTGGAGAAGAAAATATGCAAATATTGGTCACAGAAAATTTTTAAAAGGACAAATGTAATTGTCATTTTGTGTTATTTGTTACACTTATTGTGAAACGTGTTTTTTTTGTTAGTTGCCTAATAACACCAATTGTCAAATATTTCTGCATGTGTTTCATGTTTACTTAATTAAATAAAAGGCGTATCTGTGGTAGTAGGTTCACAACGTGACTACATGTACTTTTGTAATTTATCCTCTAACAATTAAGTAGCGCCACAGAAAAGCATACACTGCTTACCTTTGCTCATGGTTCAATCAGGTAAATTTAAAATATTCAGCTTCACTGAACAAGCAGCTCTCTTAACTTCTGTGCAAGCACATCACGCCTGGTATGGGAATTAGAGTTGAATGTTGATGTCGGTATAGAAGTCATTAATTGACATTACTGTTGGTTTATCATAGTAGATGTGGAGAAACGTTTTAACTTAAAGTTGCTCCTGTAAACCTGTTGACTATGTGCCAAAATGGCAGGTAAGGTTACATTTCTTTTCTTTATCATTTAAATAATTTTTTTTAAAATGACTTTGATATAGAAAGGTACATTGTTTGTGGGTTGGCAAGTTGTCTGGTGGTTAGTAACCCACAGGTTTCTAAATTTTAATCCTGGAGCTCGCAAGTAAAATAATTGATAACAAAATATATAAATCCATTAAGTCTTTAAACAAGTCACTCAGCACATTGTTCCTGTAAAAGCTTTAGTTAAAATATAAATGTTATGCTTTTATTTTTAATTTTTTAGATTGTCTCATTCCATAACTCAACTCTGAACCTCAAAGCCAGTCTGTTTTTGTCATTGCAACCCTGTAATCAGGAAGTAATTTAGAACTGGGACACCAGGTGGGTGTAATTAATGATAAGGTGCAATGAAAACCAGCAGGCTTGTAGGAGTAGAAGAGAAAAATCTCTCATGAGTTAGATGAATGTTAAAAACCCATAAACAACCTCTGTCCCACTTCTCTTTCATCCCAGTGTTTTCCCTGGACACATGGAATACTCCTCCCCTCTAACTGCTTCAAGGCCATCCTGGATTTATCAAAGCCAACTGTGTGCTCACTTATTCAGAATGCTTATCTCTAACATTGTCCTTCAAATGACAAAAAGACTTGAGGGACCAAGGATGATAGAGAAGGCCCATTTTACTATGTATTTTTTGTTTTCCATCTTTCCGGTAGGTTCAATGGTCCAGCTGCAACATCTTCTCCACTCAGGACCATGCGGCTGCAGCCATTGCAAAGACTGGTGTTCCAGGTATAAGTATGACTGTTTTTGGGGAAAAGTGTTTGGGGCCAAAGCTTTTGTGGCCTGCTGTGTGCCTGGAAGTGGTTCAAGCCTGTTCTCCCTTGCACAATGCTGCAAGAGATAAGACAGACCATAAGTACACAGGCACTCCATTGGTTGGTAAGGCCCAAGGACAGAGTTCTTCAGCTACGTAAGCCTTTTCACTCTGAATGGATCAGTATTATGTGATACGTCACTATTGAACTATGACTCTGGTTTAAACAGAGCTGTACTTTTTTCCCTAAACAGGGATAATTGCACAGTCTGGTTTCTTTCCGTTTGGGAGCTGGACTTAATTTCTTGCCCAACATGGATCCGATTAGGATGGATCCGATTAGGTTGGATCCCATTGCTCGAGTCATGTTAAATGTTAGTGGATATTTGCAGGGATCTAGCCCTGATGTATTCTGGGAAGGCTCGAAGACTAGCAGTGTTTAGATCAGTGGAAAATTGTTTTGCAGACCTGTTCAAAGCCTTAAGGCATATGGATGAGGACAGTTAATCAAATATACAGTTATCAAAATGGGCATTTGCTATTGGATTACTTGAGCACATTTCCTGAAAGGAAAAAGTTGGCCTACTTCAATCTAAACGCTTTATTTTTGATGTGATTCTCCAAATGCCTTTTTATTTACTAATAAAACCACAAAGATTTCTTTGTGTCATTGGTCAAAAGGAAAACCTGTTTATTTTGGGCATTATCTGGTATTTTCACCACAGTTGCTTTTATTCAGATTTAAAATACTTTAAATGCCCTTTTGCTAATCATTTCATTATTCATCTTACAGGGATCTGAATTAGGCCCTAAATGTTAGGGTTTATGTATGAGAAAATCCATGGTGAATTTTCTCATACATAAACCCTAACATTTATGGCCAAATTCAGATCCTTGTTAGAGGAATTATAAGATTCGACAACTACAACATGCCTATGTGGGTGTTAGTGGACATTCTCCTTGCATAATGGAATGTGCCTATGCAGCCATTTAGTGACACCTTTATTTGACAGCAGAAGTTGGATTAGCTATGGAATTTATTTTGAGGCCCAACAATGGCAAAATCAAAATTATACATCCACTGTCAGTCTAATTCCTCCCTTGGTTATGGGGAGGTCTACACTGTTTGCCCTGGGAGTAATAATGTCTCACTTTCTGAAGGGCAGGACCATTTTTTTTCATACCTCAGACTTTTTACTTAACCTTTTTTTGTTACAGTTTATGCGGATAGTAGCATATAATTTGACGTTATTTATACATGTTAATGTCTATGAATTTAAGCTGTCAGTCTGCAGTTTAACGTCTTAGTCATTATTTAGTTTAGAATCCAATGAAGTTGTCGCTCTACTCTAGTACAACAGTTTATGTGAAACAATACTTCTGCATTGAAATCACTGACCCTGCACTGCAAGGCACACTCACCATTTTAATTAATTAAAATGCAATGTAGCTGTGAGTGGTGTAAAGCAGGAGTCAAATGTGGCTCGCTTGGTAGGAGAATGACATGTATGTCTCAAAGTTGTGGGTTCTTTTCCCACATGGCCAGTATGAAAATATATACACTCAGTAGTGTTGTGTGCTCTGGACAAGCATGTCTAAATTGGCTAAATGTAGTGATCCCAACAGAAATGAAGTCATACAATATATAACCTTTTGTCATGTATTGCTGAAGCCTGTAAAGTCCAAACGGCAGACTCACTGTTATAAATTAACCATCTTGTCCTGGCTGCCTGTGGCACCTGAAGCTACATTAAGCCCTGATCAGGCCAGATGGCCTCTGATCCATTCATTTCCTTTGCCTCTGCTTCAACCCACCTGGCTTTTATCTCACTGCAGCTCAGCAGACGCTGCAAGTTTCTGTCATTCTTAGCCCAAAGCACCAACTCTTATCTGGTGGCAGTTTGGTCCATTGGGAGATTCATTGTCATAATATTCCTTTAATACCAATTAAATGGAGGTTTGGTTTACAAGTTGTGTAGACGGTGGAAAATGTATCCACTCTGAACTTGGCTGAGGGCGATGAGTTGATTAGTGTGGGAAAAATCATCTTTGCAGTATCTATTATGTCTCCATTTGTTTGTAATGTTATGAGTAACTGTAACATGAGAGCAACTCTGTCACAATTTGTATAAACGTTTAAAGAGGAATGATGTAGTGATTCAAAGAAATAAGAGGTATTCCAATAAAGCAATGATGTGACTAATCATCACATTTGCATAGCAGCAAGTGTCGTTGATCCTGTAAAATTCTACAGAGTATGCATTTTCTAAAACACAGCTGAATTAGAAAACTTGCCTGGACACGCTTTAGACCATAGGGCAATACAACGGTGCAAGAGCAACATGCCCAGGATTTATTTTCATTAGCTAGCTTCACTGAACCTAACAACCACAGTCCCGCATAGGCGGTGTCACGAAAGTGGTTATACATTTTTCAACACAGGTTTTCCCAGTCTAGTGATAAGCGCAAGTCTACCAGAGCCACTTCATTAGAGGAGCAAATTATCATTTTAGGTGTGGGTGGGTGTGGAGAAAATTTACCACTGCAGTAACAGTTTTGCTGGTTTTACTATTCATAGGTATGTGTTGGAGTAAAATGAACTTGCTTTGTTCAATTCAGTAAACTACTGACAAAATGAATCCCAAATTCATCTGTCTTCCTCTTTTATAACATTTCATAGGTTTTCAATGTGGTTCATGTCTAGAGATGGGGCTGGCCATGACATGGTCTGGATCTGCTGGTTGTCTATCCACATTTTAATTGACCTGGCTGTGTGGCATGGAGCATTGCATTGCTGGGGGAAAAAAACATTGTCACAGCAGCAAGATACAGGTGTTCTTCCAGGATAACCTTGTACTTTGCTTGTTTCATGCATCCTTAACAGACATCTGCCCGATTCCAGTCTTGCTGAAGCATCCCCACATTATCACAGATCCTCCACCAAATTTCACAGTGAGTGCGGGACACTGTGGCCTGTAGGCCTCTCCAGGTCTCCGTCTAACCATTAGACAACCAGGTGTTGCGCAAAGCTGAAAATGTGATTAGTCAGGGAAGATGACCTTACGCTATTCCTCTACAGTCCAAACCTTATGGTCTTTTGTAAACGATAGCCTGACTCTTTGCTTCTCATTGATGAATGGCTTTTTTCTAGCTTTGCACGACTCTAAGCCCTGCCCCTAGGTGCCTGTTTCAAACTCTCTTTTCTGTGCAAATTACCCCAGCTGCAGTTTGTCATTCTTTTTGTAGGTCACTTGATGCCATCCTACAGTTGTTGAGTGACATTTGAATGAGTTCACGGTCATCTCGGTCAGTGGACAGTCGTTTTTGCCCTCTGCCAGTCTAGATTTGTTGTCCCCAATGTCTGTTGCTTAACCTTGTTCTTTGACATTTTCAGGGTGTAAGCAACTTGACGCTCACTATCCCTCTGTCAGGAAAGCCAGAATTGAACCCTCTTCCTCACCCAAAGCTTAACTCTCTTGTTATGCTGAAGAAATGTGATTAAAATTAGCTTTGAGGTTCTACTTGCTCTGTTTTTGCCATCCAGCTGGTCCTATTGTAAGACAATGATGTCCATAGCATTTAAAAAAAATACTTTTATTCATTCATTCATTCGACACACCCTTGTTAAAATGTCAGGTTTTTGTAATGTAAAAGACAAAGAACATCATGTCAGTACTGGCTAGGCCACTGCAGGGCATTCATGTGCTTCTTGAGCCACTCCTTTGTTGCCTCGGCCGTGTGTTGTGCGTCATTATCATGCTGGAATACCCATCCGTGATCCATTTTCAGTGCCCTGTCTGAGGGCAGGAGGTTCTCACCCTAGATTTGATGGTACATGGCCCTGTCCATGGCATCGTCCCTTTTGATGCGGTGAAGATGTCCTGTCCCCTTAGCAGAAAAACACCTCCAAAGCATAATGTTTCCACATCCATGTTTGACAGCGGGGATGGGGTTCTTGGGATCATAGGCAGCATACCTCCTCCAAACACCGTTGAGTTGATGCCAAAGAGCTCATCTGACCACAACACTTTCACCTAGTTCTCCTCCTGTACTTTCTTGAGCAGGGGGACTTTGCGGGCACTGCAGGATTTCAGTCCTTCATGGCGTAGTGTGATACCCATTATATTCTTGGTGACTAGTCCCGTGGCCTTGATCATTTACAAGATCCTCTCGTGTAGTTCTGGGCTGACTCCTCACCATTCTCATGATCGTTGCATCTCCATGAAGTAAGAGCTTATCTCAGCTCATTACCTCTATTAAGGACACCTGGCCGACAGAAATATTTTTAATTTAGAGGATCACATACTTATTTCCCTTATTTAAAAGCAAATCAATTTCAATGTTCAATGTTTTTTCTCTATTTTTCTGTCTGTCACCGTTCAAATAATCCTACCATTAAAATGGACTGATCATTTCTTTGCAGTGGGCAAATTTACAAAATCAGCAGGGGATCAAACACTTTTCCCCTTCACTGTATACAGCCGTGTTCAAAATTTGCATATGCTTGGTAATATGTACAATTTGTAAACAAAACATGATTGAAAAGTCTGCACCGGTCTTATTTCTTATGGGATTCGCATTTAACTGTAGGTCATAAGACTGGCACAATCATAAAACAATACTTTGCAACAAAGAAAATCAACTTGACTCCTGTTCAAAAGTATGCATACCCTTAGTTCCTAACACTGTGTATTGCCCCCTTTAGCATCAATGTTAGCGTGCAGTCTTTAGTAATAGTTGTTTGAGGCCCCAAATTCTTGCAGGTGGTATTGCTGCCCATTCTTGGCAAAATACCTCCAGGTCATGGAATGTCTTTGGTCATCTTGCATGAACCGCACGTTTGATCTCCCTAGAGTGGCTCGATGTTATTACGGTCAGGAGATGTGATGGGCACTCCGGAACCTTCACCTTTATCTGATGTAACCACCGGAGGCTCAACTTGGCCTTGTGCTTAGGGTCATTGTTATGCTGGAATGTCCAAGAGTGTCCCATGCGCAGATTTTGTGCAGAAGATTGCAAACTGTTTGCCAGTATTTTCTGATAATATGTTGCGTTCATATGGCAAGCAATTTTCACAAGATTCCCTGTTCCTTTAGCTCTCACCCCCCTCCCCCCAGAAAACATCAGTGAGCCACCACCATGCTTCACAGTGGGGATGGTATTCGGTTCCCTTTAGGCTTTGACCCCTCTCCAAACATTGCGCTTATGGTTGTGCCCATAAAGCTATATATTGAAAAAATATAACTGTGCTTTTTTATGGCATTGGCCAGGAATGGCTTCTTTCTGGCAACTCGACCATGGAGCTAAGTTTTGCTTAAATATCGTCGTATTGTGCTCCTTGAAACCACCATGCCATCTTTTTCCAGAGCAGGCTGTATTTCCCCTGATGTTACCTCCACTTCCTAATAAGTGATTGAACATTTGCAAGGCTTTGGATATCTTTTGACATCCTTTTCCATCTTTATGAAGTTCCAATACCTTGTTATGCAGGTCTTCTGACAGTTCTTTCTGCTCCCCATGGCTCATTATCTAGCCTGCCCAGTGCATCCATGTGAGTGTTAATGAACTTATCGACTAGTTGTACACACATTCAAGGGTCTGTGGACTCTTGATCAGGGCCATTTGGGTGATTTCTGTTAATGGGTTTTAAATGGGAACCTAACATCTATGTGATAATAAATGGCTTCATAGGATCACTTTCCTAGTCAATTTCGCAATTTCTGCCAGGATATGCAAGCTTATGAGCAACACAGTTGCTGCTGCCAAAAGCCAGAAGGAGAGCTAGCAAAAAATTGGAGACTGTAGATGCATCAGTTATGAGGCTTCGATCATTAAGGTTCTGCTAGATCTGACTATAATTTCATTGATGTACTCCATTAAATTAATGTGTTGCTTACATAAATTCTGATGTTGTGTAATAATTTTAGCTGTATTCTTTCAGTTGCAACCCTGGCAGGGTTAAGTGTCTTGGGATCAAATGACAAATAGGCCTGTAACCTGTAAAATCAATGTATATTTGAAAGAACTCCATGGTGGGGAGAAATAATCCAACTGTGACACCTTTGCTGTGTGAATTTCTGAATGTGCTAAAAAGTGATTTCCTTTAATATTCTAGCCTACTGCTTCTTCTGAAAACCCTTGGTGTCCATGTCGGCAGTGTACCAATATGACCGAACAATGACTATCCTTATTTTACCTTAATCTCAACATTGAATCTGTGGAATAACTTGCAATTGAATAAAATTGCCTTCACTCTCATCCAGCGATACTGTCATTGGAATATGGGTGCAATCTATGGCACCAATCCCATTGGGGAGCCCAATGAAAGGAGTATGCTGCATTTAATATGCAACAGTAAACGTCACAGGGTCTACATTGTTTTATAGATGAAGTTGTCAATGTACAGTTGTCTACCTGCTGTTTCATGAAAGCCATCTAACAGACTATATGGGGAAGTGGCCTAGGAACACAACAAATGTTTCAAGTATGTCCGTTCGATCAAGAATCACCTTGCGAATTGCGTGTAAGATACTTTTTTGCCCCACTGTAAGCAAAAACGCTATTTAGTCAGAAACCAATTGCAAATTCTCCCACTTGAAAATTACAGGCCTCTTCTTTTATCATAGCCACACTTCAACTATGAGAGACAAAATGAGAGAAAAAATCCAGAAAATCACATTGTAGGATTTTTAATGAATGTATTGGTAAATTATGGTGGAAAATAAGTATTTGGTCAATAACAAAAGTTCATCTCAATACTTTGTTATATACCCTTTGTTGGCAATGACAGAGGTCAAACGTTTTGTGTAAGTCTTCACAAGGTTTTCGCTGTAGTTGGTATTTTGGCCCCTTCCTCCATGCAGATCTCCTATAGAGCCGTGATGTTTTGGGGCTGTCGCTGGGCAACACGGACTTTCAGCTCCCTCCAAAGATTTTCTATGGGGTTGATCCTTTGACTGGCAAGGCCACTCCAGGACCTTGAAATGGATCGAGGGAGATTATCAGTGGTCTTGTATGTCTTCCATTTTCTTATAATTGCTCCTACAATTGATTTCTTCACTAATACATGTAACGAGTGGAGGACAGAGGAGCCTCTTAAAGAAGTTACAGGTCTGTGAGAGCCAGAAATCTTGCCTGTTTGTAGGTGACCAAATACTTATTTTACCAAGGAATTTACCAATACATTCATTAAAAGTCCTGCAATGTGATTCTCTGGATTTTTTTTCTCTCTCATATTGTCTCTTATAGTTGAAGTGTACCTATGGTGAAAATTACGGGCCTCATCTTTATATGTGGGAGCACTTGCACAATTGGTGGCTGACTACTTTTTTTGCCCCACGGTATGTTCTCCGCAACACCCACAGCACACACAACTACCTGTAGCAAATAATGTAATGCTATGCATAGCCGGTAGAACTGTAAGCGCACAACTTAGTGTTGCAATGGCAACATACGTCTCAGGAAGCCGAAAGATACGTAATTCCTTCTGCTGAGATTCTATTACTTTCATGACGATACTCGTCAGAGAAAGTCAGTGGGTTTTGCCTGTTTTCTGAATTCTTGCTTTTCTAAGAGACACAATCTGTGCACTGGGCTCCAGAGTATCTTCTAAGAACGGTGATGCCATTTTCAACTGAGAATTGGTCAGTAGGGAGTGCTTTTATACATGTTAATCTGTTTTATTGAATATAACCTGCACCGGAGCAGGTTAGGTATGCAGCATAAGTTACCATTACACTGAGGTTCAACTTGAAGTTCGCCTGCTTACCCCAAACCTTGCTCCATATTATAGGCCTGCCCAACCCTTTTCCTAGACATCTACTGTCTTGTAGGTTTTTGACTATACCGATTTAATTTTTCATCTTTCTAATTATAAGGATCTGTTGTGTTAAACTGGAGTTGGACGAAACTTACAGGACAGTCCTGCTTAGCACACTGCTCGCTTGCTCAAGTCTCTCACCGGACACTGCAGTATTACATCCATGTTTTAAGCTTACAAGTAGAACGGTGAAAGGACTTTATGCTCGCACATCTACCCCGCCATTAGTAGTTGCTGAACTCTGTCTCTGCTCACTTGCTAGAAATGAGCATAAAGTTAAATTTCACTGCCGCTGATAGATTCTCCTAGCAGAGCTCGGCCCCTGTTGCCAAGATTTGCTGGATGTTGGAATTGAATGGGAGAATGCCATCTCTCTCCATCTACATTCATTGGTAGTGTCTGCCTTAACACTTTCTCCTGCATTATTTCTCCTACTCAACCAACACTGGGCGTTGCTGAAAGCAGCTGCTTATTAACACGGATTCTCTCTCGTTGCAGTGTACGCTTGGAAAGGCATGACCGATGAAGAGTATGTGTGGTGCATCGAGCAGACCATCTACTGGAAGGATGGCCAGCCTCTCAACATGATCCTTGACGATGGCGGTGACCTGACCAACATGGTCCACAAAAAGTACCCCAAACTGCTTCCAGGTACAGGAACTAGCTGCCTCAACTCTCAAGGCAACTTTGATACTCTAGCTTCATTAACTCCGGTGTCATTAATAGGTGACTAAGTCTACTATAGATGTAACAAAAATAAGATATTCATATCTTAGGGTATGCAATGAGGTCTGCCTATAGGGATGCAACTAACAAATATTTTTGATTATCCATTGATCCAATATGATTTTAAATCATACATTCCTGCATTCAGTGCAGGTGTTATATTAAAAACAAATGTGTAGTTATATTTTTTTATTCATACTTCCTTGGTGTGCTAATGAACATGTTTAAATATGTAGCGATTAAGGAGAATTTCTATTGTTTGCTTTTTCTGTAATATAGAATTCTCAAACTCACCACTCATCCTATGACACATCAGTAAGAGTCATGCTTTTTGTTTTCAAGAGCTGCTTGACCTTTTACTAATTCCACGTGCATAAGTAGGCAATCGATTTGGTGGCTCTCAACTCAAGATGAATGTCTCACTTCAAAACAATTCACTCCTTAAAGCCAGAATGTCACTCTGAAAAGCCAACAAAGGCACCCTTGTTTAGATGAATATATCATGTTTGAAGCCTTTTCAATCTGTCGTCATGGCTCCAATGTGTTCTCTGAAGTGGGCTTGTCACTGTCATCCTCCTGTTTAACTTTTTCAAGTCTCAAGTTTTCAGAGTAATGTGTAGAATTTCCAATCGTGGTAGATTTTAATGAAACTCAGTCTTAAACATACGAGCAATACTTTTGCATGTTTTTTATTAATGTAATTGCTAGCCAGTCTTGTACTCTAGGTGGCAGCATTACACAGCTGATACTGGGATTTGGGTAACTAAAGTACCTTGGTGTGCAGCTCTAAAACTACGAACAGTCCCTGGGGAATGAAGTTCCTATGGAATGAATACTTGACAGCGGTTTGGAATGTTAACTCCATACTTCAGCCTTCATAGAACCTAATTTATCACCTGATTCACGTAACAAAGGCCAAGTCTCTGTAGGTGTTACAAGTTTCTTCTGACATGTCTATCACAGGGGATTGGGAGTTTTCATGCCTTTCTTATTTTTGCCTCAATGGCTCATTTTTGTATTCCCAGATGCAAGGGAGAGGTCTGACATCAGACTAACTCATTGAATTGCTCAATCTTTGAATTTCACAATATATTTTAACAGTATTTAGCTTAAAAAAATTTACTCATGTATTTGTATAGTACTTTTATATATTTATAGCTACTGGGGGAAATGCTTTTGGTGGGATTTGAAATTCACATTTGAAGAGTATCTTACAATATGCATTTTCATATTTTTAAAGATGTGATCCTGAACATTTTCAGGCATTATGTTGGTGCCACCTACTGGCGTTAATTATACATTGTCAAAACAGGAATCAAGGGTGTGTCTGAGGAGACCACCACCGGTGTGCACAACCTGTACAAGATGTTGAAGAATGGTGAGCTCAAGATCCCAGCTATCAATGTCAATGACTCCGTCACCAAGGTAAACTGCGATTTCTTTTGTTCTGAGGGCTGATACATTTAGCTATTTTTAAATCTGTGCTCATAGGAATGTCTTGTAGGTAGGAAGAATCCAACAGGATTTCAAAGTGGCTGCTGTCCGCTATCTTTTGAAAAGGGTCAAGCCTGATCTTTACTTGTTTGCCTTTCTCAATCTATCCTGCCACCTGGTATCCCACAGCGTTCGCTTGGTATAGTCTGATTTTCCAGCTTTGTCAGTGCTGCCACTTTTCTAGCTTTGTCAGTGCTGCCACTGTGTGTACCTTTCAGACAGCTTCTTATACTACAGATATTGGTCTTTGGTATGAGTATACAAGTTGTGATTCATAGATAAAGACATCTGCCATAGCTATTTTCGAAGTGTTTCTTACATGTAGTATCAAAGCTATACTAAAAATCTCTTGTGGGTTTATCAACTATGCACGTCCACTGACCGTGCAATGTAGCCTGCTGGTAAATGGGATGTAGAAAGATTAATCTTTAAAATCTCTAAGCAGATATGTTTAACTCAGACTACTTAATTCCTATTCTGTTTTATTCAATCTTTTATGCTGGCTGACAGTTACTACTCTACCCTTTAGGCCTATATGATATAATCTGGTATATCAAGTTGTTTTTAATGTCCCACAGGCGTAGTTTGGCCTTCTGATTACCAAAGCAATTACAATGCATTTGGAAAGTATTCAGACGACCGCTTCACTTTTTCCACTTTTTGTTACATTGAAGCTATATTCTCAGTTGGATTACATAAATTGTTTGCCTTACCAATCTACATCCCGTCCCCCATAATGATAGACACCGGTGTATAGAAAATATATTTCCAAAAACATTAAGATATACCAAAATATTCAGAGGCATTGTCATTTGAAATTGAGCTCGGCCAGTTAGATGCGTTTTAACAGACTGTGCATTACTCTGGAGTGGCTTTCATTCGGCTTCTCTGCCTTAACGGCCTGATGAGTGCTGCAGATGTTGTTGACCTGACGGTCACTTTGACATTCGTCGTCGTCGCTCTCCAGTCTTCACATAGGAGCTCTAGAGCTTTGTCGTCAGGTTCTTCCCGGATGCTTGGTTTTGCTGGGGGATAGCTCAAACTAGTTTCAACCTCATTATTTTTGCTCTGTCATGAACTGTCAGCTGTGGTACCATTTTTAGATTGACAGTTTGCCTTTCCAGATAAATGTAATGTCCCACAGGGGCTTCAATCAAGTTATAGAAACATCTGAAAGATGATCAATGGAAAGATCTTTTTTTTTTCTTCTAAACCTGTTTTTGCTTCCTCATTATTTGGTGTTTATTCCACCAATTTCATGAGGCATCCTTGTAACAATGTCCATCCAACCAGTCCTTCATTTTTGCCACATTCCTTAACGTTGCTGTTAAAAAGCTTTTCAGTAAGTCTGATGTACAATACCAGCACAATGTCAGACTTACTAGTAGCAACCTTACAAGACCCTTAAGTAAATGTCATTACCGTAGACTGTTTACCATCTGATACTGCAAAAGAAAGCTGTGCTCCAATAGATATTTCACATTGGTCTTTCCTAAAGCCTACACTTTTATTTCAGTTATCAGTTAGCAATGACTGGGACCAATTCCATAAGATTTTTAAGCTTTGAACTTTCATCATTCCTTAAATTATAAAAATTAGCAATGGATTCTGTCGTCCACAATGGGCTGCGTTTAGAGGATTGTTTTCTTCCCGCTACAGAACCTAGTCACTGTCCGTGTCATGGCCAGGATTTCACGACTGTCGCAATGATGCAGCTATACTGCCAGGCAGTGACAGACCAGCATAATTGCATATTCTGTCTTTCCAATGTTCATCTGTACTAATGGATAGTTTAACATTGTGTAATGTTGCACCCTCTCAAGTTAGCACTGTTTGGTTTAAATACACACACTCTCAGTACAATGTCTCCCTCTTTATTACCTCCAGAGCAAGTTTGACAACTTGTATGGCTGTAGAGAGTCTCTGATTGACGGAATCAAGCGAGCAACGGATGTGATGATTGCTGGGAAGGTGGCAGTTGTGGCTGGTTACGGCGATGTTGGCAAGGGCTGCGTTCAGGCCCTCCGTGGGTTTGGTGCCCGTGTCATTGTCACAGAGGTGGACCCTATTAATGCCCTGCAGGCTGCAATGGAGGGTGTGTTTATTTTGAATGTTTTGTTTTTACAAAGTCGACTTTCATTAACATAGTTCCAGGTAGACGAATAACTTGAGTTTGTAGGTGTTTTCAGTTATTTCATCTGCCTAGCAAGTATGATGGGAATAATTTTATTAAATACTGTATGTTTTTGATATTAATTAAATGTTTAAGATGGTCTTACATTTTTGTTATTGTTATAGGGTATGAAGTCACCACCATGGAGGAGGCTTGCAAGGAAGGGAACATATTTGTGACCACCACTGGCTGTGAGGGCATCCTTTTGGGAAAGTAGGTATTCCTTTGGATTCAGTTATAGCGTTTTTTTTATAAAGCTCTTAGGAACTGCAGTTGATTGATCTATTCCCTGTTAGCCAGCACTAACAAGAAATTTAGTGTACTTTGCAAATGATATGCCATTTAGAAATGGTTTGTAGGTTTCTGCAAAAAAAATTGCAGACCTAGGATAATGCTTCTGGCCAACTGCTTTATTTCACAATGTTGATTTGACTTGAATAGTTAAGTGACCCTGTCAGGTCTGTATATAATGAAGTCCTCTCTATGGCTGTGTAGAATTGCCTGAGACAAACAATTGCTTGTATAACAGGGAATGATAGAAACACTTCCAAATGGTTTCTCAGGAAAAATTCAGCAAATCAGTTATTTGTTTTTATGGGTTTCATGGGTGTGTGGCCACAAATGAGTCACTTCATCTATTTGCAGGCAGGTGTCACCTTCAACGAGTGATCAAGGATTGGCTAATAATAGCCGAGCCTAATCCATTAGTTGAGGAAACTTGAAGCTGACCTTCGATTCAGTTTCAAGGGGCAACGCCATTGTCTTTGAAGTGCTGCTGCACCAGTATCCATAGCATGTTATTGTACACCCTGGTATTCTCCCCAGACACTTTGAGCACATGAAAGACGATGCCATAGTTTGCAATATTGGCCACTTCGACTGTGAGATCGACATGAACTGGCTCAATGCCAATGCTGCCGAGAAGATCAACATAAAGCCACAGGTGGGTCTGGCACGCACGCGCTGCATGCATTATAAGGGTTTTGTCTGCAGTTGTGACTAGTGGTGACATGGTCGCTTAGGATTTTATCGAATGACTTACTCCAATAAATGTAAATGTCAATGATAATCCAGGCATGTCACATTAGTTGCTGCCATCTCTTGTATGGGTTCCAAAATATTTCTATATTTTCCTCTGGCTAGGTGGACCGCTATGTCATGAAGAATGGCCGCCACCTCATTGTCTTGGCCGAGGGCAGGCTGGTCAATCTAGGTTGTGCCATGGGCCACCCCAGCTTCGTCATGAGCAACTCCTTCACCAACCAGGTGCTGGCCCAGATTGAACTGTGGAAGAACAACAGCAAATACCCCTTGGGAGTATACTTCCTCCCTAAGAAGGTGAGCCACTGAGTTTAAAAAAGGCCAAAATCTTTTTGTCCTCACTTGTGAGTGTGCGTTACTTGGTTATGTTGCACAGTACAATTGTCTGAATTGTCATGTTTTGTAAAATTAAATTAATAGGATTAATGTTTCAGTGGTAACACTGGACACTGAAGAACATTAGCTAGAACTGTTGTCAAACCCAAAACCTGATACTTAACCTGGAAATGTTTGCGTCCAATACAAATCTGTTAACACGCAATGATTTAATTTGTGGATAAACGTTGGCCTGTCCTGTAAATTTAAGGGACCATGTGGAAATATGATTCGATGTTTGCCTCTGGCAAATGCTGCAGTGTAGGTTGGATTACGGACCAATGTTCCTTCAGGAAAACCTCTCCCACATATCTGCACTTTCCTGTCAAATAAAGCATTAATATGCCTGAAAATATTTATTTTAACAAGAAGCCAGGCAAGCCTAGTTCAGACGGCCCGCAATAACGTGTTGGTCACCCTCCCGTGAGTCCCGTAATAGTGTTAAGTCTTTTTCCCTGTGAAAGGAATCTTTATTCCAAATTTGACATCCTCCTCTCTTCTGTCTGTAGTTGGATGAGGAGGTGGCGGCCGCCCATCTCGACAAGCTCGGCGTCAAGCTGACTAAGCTAACTGATAAACAGGCCAAATACCTGGGTCTGCCCCGCGATGGACCCTTCAAGCCGGACCACTACCGCTATTGAGAAGTCTCTTGATGGTGGCCTATTTGTAGCCCAGAGTCCTGGTGGGGTCTGGAGGTATTGGGTGGCGTGCGGGCACGTGGGTCTGGATAGGGAAAAATTCTCAGGAGTTTTCTTGTGGATAAAATGTTTTTTTTTGTTGTTTTTTTCTGCTTCAACTGCTCATCAAACACTTGCCCACTGTATCCGCACTGCTTTAGATTCTAACCAGATCTCCTTAGCCTTTCAAATAACAACAAGCATTAAGTGGCTTTTAATGCACCTTTTTTATTTTTATAAATTGCCTTTCCCTATTTGATAATGGGTGAAATACAAATCTCCCTACTATTTTAGTTGACAGTGTATGGCTAACATGGCATCATGTCATTGTCTTAAGGAGAAATTCTAAAGTACCACCAAAGCCTTTCTAGTCTGGCTTAAAATACGATTTTCACCATGAGAAAATAAGTCATATTTTCTAGGATATGGTTAAAGGATTCACTAATCTGTTTTTGTATCATGATCAGCCCAATGTTGTTGTTGTTAGCTTGGAATCGGGCATCGTCAGAACGAATCTCTACTGCTGTGTATAGCCGTCAAATTGTGTTTATCCCAAGTGTTGTATTTCATACAGGACTTGCACTGTTGTGAAATGTGGTGCAATAAAGGAACACATTTTACGAGATTGTAATGCTGTCTTTATTTCAAAATATTTCTGTGCAGTTTTGTAGCTGCATAGCAATGCATTTAGGGTTGCATAGTTCAGGTAAATTTGTTGCAGGAAACGCTGAACAACTATGCAGTATGCATTTCAAGTCTTTGAGGTGCACCATTAGTTGAACCAATGTTTCCTTAGCCTTTTCTTGTTGAATTTGAAAAGGTGATAGAATGTATTAAGAAGTAATACATTTTAATTTCATAGAAATGGCAAACCAAATCACAATTCATGGTCAAATTAAACCAAACAAATTAAAACTTAAACCCATCAGCACACACAAGTAATAATCACCTTGCAGATATCAGTACAAGATTAAGTCAAAGGTTTCGTTGAGGTCAAGACATTTCAATATACTTCCAGACAAGCTTCACTCCAAAGCTGGGTTGAATTCACCATTGCCTGTACTGACTTACCTTTGTTCTGCTATTTACTGGGAAAATAAAATCTGATTTAATGCAGTTGTAATATAGACAGCCATTTTGTTTTCCTGAACTGTTTAAGCTGCCAAATATGATGACCCCATTACAGGAGGATACGACTCTCAGGAGTACACGCATGCCTGTTGCACCAGTGGTTAGTACCAAGGTGCTAAATCAGGCTGTGGAGGAGAAACGGGTTCTTTTCTAAACAGGCCACGCACAATTATTGCCTAATGAGCTTCATGTTTTTTTAACGTCCCTATTCCTTTTAATGCATTATAAACATTCCTATTTTTCACCCACTTAGATCTAATTGAAAATTATTACAGTAAACTCCGTATTCTGCAAGAAAATACTGAATCTATTTCTCAATTCAGATGAATGAATTTATTTAGTTATACCAGTTAAGCCAAATTGAGAACAGTTTGGTTTCACAGTAACCACTTATCCAAACAATTGCGAGACCGCACATAGACTAATTGTTATTAGGGCATTTAGGTTGCTACTTTGCATATTATTTTGTTCTTGACCTCCACCAATCCTTTTTCCAAAATTACCCTGCAGCTGAATCTAGTGTCAAGGATTGTCCTAGTGTCCAAAAAACTGTTTCATGCCATGTATGAATCACATGTCCTGTACTTATCTATTTCATTTCTGAACCCCTTCCTTATTCTATCCGACTGGTCGTTTGGATACCTCTGAGGGGAAAATGCTTTTGATGGATGGTTAATGAGTAGGATCTGCATTGACATGCATCGCATGAGTTACTACATGCCCCAATATTTCCAATAGAACGGACACCCCAAATTAAAAAGAGTTTGGGATTTTTCATCTTGCAATGTTTATTTGAGCTCTTATGTGTTATAGGAAACCGGTTGACATTTCTAGAATAAGTGTGTAAAAAGTGTGTCTTAGAGGATATTTTGCAACAGCTCCTAAATCGTATGCGTGCCTCTTCAATGTATAGGCACAACTTACGCTTTATCACTTCTGTCAAGCCACTTGATAAACTTTTGCTTATATGCTCTTCTTTTTAATTCTCGCTATGTAGTTGTCAGGTACCATGTCACAAGAATGTCATTATGCAGGATGATGTGTTGCTTGATGCATTTGACAAATAAACCTTGAAACATGAAGTATGCACTGTACCTATTGCTTTGGGGTGTTATGCCGCAAGGTAAAAACATTGGATATGAATGTATTTCTGGTATACAGAGACAATGAGGGTATAGATGTGATTGTTTTAATTTTGGGGTTTCTTGATGATTTGATGGGAATAAACCGAGTACACAGAATAAACACCCTGTGAGTCATTAGACATGCTGAAACGTTAACATAGCTGCCTAGGTTTTCTCCTGAGGCTCCTAACTGCACAATTGACCGTTTTCAAAGATTATTTTCTTTTGCCTGTGAATGGGAAACAGCTGCTGCCTGTGGTAACCAAAGTGTCACTCCTATTGATGTGTTTTGGCTCCTCACGTTTATGACTTGTACTGGCTTGGCCTGGTCATTTACAGCCTAGCTCATTACTGACTTTGATCTGTGCAATGTTCTTTTGGTTGTCATTGAATGCCGGCATCATACTGGTTTAAATTTTCATTTTTTTCACATACACATTATTGTAGATGTTGCGGGCATTGTCAAATGCTTGTGAATTTGCCCCTAAACAGTAAGCATTTTAATAAAGTAACCAATATAATAGATGAGCAGTGTTTACAATTTTGTGTGTGTGCGCGTGCATGCGAGCAAACGGGACCATAGAGCAGGGTTGCCCAACCCTGTACCTGGAGATCTACTCTCCTGTAGGTTTTCTCTCCAACTCTAATTCAGCACACCTGATTCTAATAATTAGCTAGATGAAAAGCTTAACTGGGTTAGTCACAAATGGGGTTGAAAAGACAACCTGCTGGACAGTGCATCTCCAGGAAAAGGGTTGGGCAGCCCTGCCATAGTATGTGTGATTGAGTGTAAGGATCAGATAGTTTAACAGGTGGATTTATAATGGGGGAGTAAGTTTTTTTAAAGTTCTATTCTAGTTATGATGTTCCTGAACCATCTCGGTCTCCTAGGGAGCCGTGTGTACAGGCTTTGGTAGCTGAGGCCAATGGTGATATTTCTTTGTGGCCTTTCTGCAGCACTCTGGGTATTTAATCTCCTGCAGGACAAGCAACGTGATGCTGTCCTCAACCTTCTAAGAGCAACGCGACGATAGACAGTCCTGTTGGCTCAGTATATCAAATTCAGTTGAATGGCACCCAAGTATGCAGTGTACAAAGAGTTATTTTAGCATTTTGAAGAGGTGCTTGTTGAGGATTGTACATTTGGTTGCTTTTATGTAACATTCCTACACAATGTAGCCATACAGTCAACGCAAATATAATAATTAAAAAAATGAATAATACATATATATGAACTAAATCTATACATCTTAGAAACACCTATCCCAGCCATTTCAGCTGTGAAATGGGTGGGATTATTACAACCAGGAAGCTGGTCAATTGCATTCACCGTTTTTTTTAGTAAGCCACTCAAGTGTAGATCTGGCTGCGTTGTAGGATTTAGTCATGTGCAATGATATTTCTCTCCCAGTGTCTGGGCACTAAACATGGATGTCACACTAAGAGTTTTATGTACAGTTCCTGCCAATTTTTGTCCCCTTTACACTTTTCTGTAATAACTTCTGTTGCATAAGACCTTCATTCTGTTTATTTGATTTTCAACATTGCAGAATACATTTGTGTATGATTTCTTTTTACTGGTTTGCAGTGGTAACCTCTCAAGGGCTTTAGGGCGATACAACGGAAATGTTTGTGACAATGCTGCCAAGGCTTCAGATATCAGAATACTTGTGATCTCTGAAGGTTTTTGATCTTCCCTGTTTTTGAAGTTGCTCTGTTACTGTAAACTTACAAACAATCAAAAACGAAATGTTCACTATCCAAAACTTCAAGTGTTATTTATTGCTACAAATCTTTCATAGATTTGTGTAATTGCAGTATCTGCTATGAAAAGGGTCCTGAGGAAAATGTAGTATGTTGTGTGTGAATATTGTGTCTGTGTATCAGTGTGACCGGGCTGTTGCCACAGGTAGGTCTCTAACCTGCAAAACAAGGACAGTTTAAAGTTAATCATCATCATACATTAGTAGTAATTTTGCTAGTAACTTTTAAGTTAGCTAGTTCATTGTTCAGCTAGCCTAGGTAAACAAACATGTCTTCCACTGTTGAGCAATACATCTGACACCATTGGAATCTCCAATATATGGATAATAACAGTACACTTTGAGAAATATCTAGCATGCAGTGCTTGTACGTCTCCCCGAAGGAAAGTTTGTGGATAGCCCTTAAAAGGTTCTTGCCATATCGCTTTTAAGTTACCTATCCATTTGATTTCTGAATTAGGGAATAGTTTTGTTAGGACGTACAAGCACTTAGTTATATTTTTGCAGTATTTTCTATAAAGGGTAGCCAACTATCCACAACAGGACTTACTGAGAGAATTCTTTGCGCCCCACTCTAACCACATTGGAGTGTAAACATCAGCTACAGGACAAGACCTTAAAAATCCCATCAGCTCTCCAGATACATAATGGCTATTACCTGGGAGGGAAGAAGGCTTTCCATTTTCTTCAACTATATTGAACCTGCAATGACCCAGGTATGTAGATCCAGTTCTTATTACTCAACCAGGAAGTCTAGACCGGAATCCTTGTGTGCTGGATGGAAGGAACGGGGGTGTAATTACTTTCTCACATAACTGTACCCAGCCAACACTTGAAAACACCAGAAAAAAGCCCAGCAAAAATGGTTGCCCACGAAGAGCTGATTCACCTTGCAAAGACTAATATTGCATTACTAGACAGTGAATACAGGACAAAAAGTGCCAAATGTTCACCAATTTACAATTTATTTAACTATCCTACCATCTACAGTAATCTACCATGTTTTTTTGCCAGAAGAGCGAATGTCGCTGACTGACTGTGACTGACGACAGGACTGGATGGACCGACCGTGCATGCGTTTTCAGTCAGGATAGACAAACACATTTGCTGGCTACAAAATACAGTAGTCACGTTATAGTAAGCATTAACTAAAACTGTAAACATTTATATTATAACTTTTTTCTGGCATGGAGAAAGTTCATCTTCAGTCACGCTAGCAAATGCTCAGGTCTTATGAATATTCCTAGGAAGATAGTAGATACTAGTAAGCCTATTACTGGCAAATAAGGTGTTCATTTCATAGATGCTATGATGGAGGTACATTTAATAAGAAACATTAGTCAGTTTAACACATTGCTCAAAGATGTCTAGCGGCTGCTGAAACGTGTAATGCAGTGGTGTAGTGTTTGACAGTGCCTCTCACTTGGAAGACCTACTTTCAAATCTACTGAGAGCAACTACATTAATTTATTTTATTTGTTGACTGCAATAAAACTACGTTATACAGTATTGCGACTGTTTCTGGTACATTCCACGATTTTCTTGTCTTTTCACTTTATATTTATTGTATCAGTGTCATTCATGAATGAATGAAAAAAGAACGTTGTTATGCCATGAAAGAAAAAAATATTTTCTTATGCCATGAAATGAAATAGCTTTGGCAGACTTGCTAGCAATTGCTAAATTCTTGATTATTCCAGTAAGTTAGTAGATACTGGCTAATATGCTGTTAAAACGGCCAGTGGCAAACGCCATACTCTTCATAGACGCTAGTTGTGGTGGAAGTAAACTTAGTAAGAAACATTAGCCTGTTAACTGTATCAATGTAATTCACGAATGGCCAATTATCTGTTGAAACAGCCAGTGCAAATAAGTCTCTGTTTCAGGCAGGGACTGTTATTCAGGAGAGAAAGTGTTGTGCGTTCCAATCTATGTAGTTGTTCTACAACCAAAAGCCTAGCACTTCAGTATAACCATAATCTTTTATGTGTGACACACATGTACGCTCCATTTTGCACATGGAAAGAGTTTGTTAGAAAACACAAAAAAGTATGAAGCCTTGTTTGTTGAAATATTTTAAGTTGATGGTGTTTCTTTGTCACTCATTGCATGATGTGTTAGCAGGATTGTTGAAGAATGTGTTGCATATAGTGCAACATTTTTTATAATTTTAGATCTAGCATCAACCATTGAAAAATCCAATTCCAGCTTCTCTGAATGTATACAGTAATGACAGTGTCATTGAAGCCAGTGCTTCAGCTGTTACACCTTGGTTTATTGGACTAACTTGGAAAAAGATCACTTCTGATCTTATTTCAACCCCAGTGAATCACTGGTTTTAACAAACATGCATTAGATTAATATCCTTGCGGTGCCCACATGAATGGGGTAACAGGAACTGTGTTGTGCTGAGGAGAGTTTGTAATAGAAAATGTAGGATAAACAATGATTGGCCTAAAGGTGGATTCACAGTTTCTTTTCATGGGGGAAATCGGAGCTCAGCTGACACGGCTCGACCTATTTCCAACAGACAGTTTTATGTGCTTCCTCAATGTATATGAGTAGTTGAAATTACTAATTGAGAGATAACTGCAGATAAACACTTCCTGTACTGTAACTAGCAATGACCTTGCGGCACCTTTCTATTGGAGGTTCAGCCCAGTGGTTTGGCTGTGAACTGCTAATCCATTCAGGTCTGAAAGATAATTATTACCAACTGGTGTTTTCAACTGCCAAAGATTTTGGATATGATTCAGATCAAGGCCATTTTTTTCTAACTTTTGAAATGTTAACATCATTGTATAGACCATATTATAATATATCTTTAGTAGACAAGTCATTTTGCGAAGCTTTAAGATGTATCATGTTTCTAAAAACATTTGGGTCCACACAATGGATCCAGACCAGTCATTGAGTGGCCAAGGTGCATCACTAAGCTTGGCTTTTGCATTAACTCAAAATATATCATTCTATGTAAAATGTTTTGTGTGAATGGGCATGATTATACAATGATGCTTCATTTCAGTAATGTATAGGATCTAATCATAATATTTGTATAGTTACTGTCATCTACAGCTGAATCTTTTTCGGCACTAATGGAAAACACCTGGAATGGAACACTACAAACGCCAAGCCATTGTAAGAGGTTTGCAGAACAACAAACTCTGGTTGCTATAGAACAAATTGTGGCTCTCCAACATAACCATTGGCATGTGGTTAGTTAGGCTAGTAGGCTATTTGGTGACTACCTTTCTAAATTCTGAACATACAGAGCCTTTTGCAGACACAATAAAGGAAATGTCCTAAAAGTACACGGGCTCCCATGATTGGAGACAACCTGTAGCGAATTGACACTAACATTGGAAAAACGTGTGCTATTGAGCAGTGGGGGGGTTGTCAATGAAGCATTTTATTCCTTGACCGTACTGAACTGTAATGCAGATTTAACAGATACTATCCACTAATGTTGTCCCCTGGATGGCAAGAAGCACCGCTTCCTCCAGTCTCCCCCTCTGGATAACATCTCCCTTTTTGGTTAAGCTAGGAAATTCCTGACATTTTTTTCATGCTTCTTTCCAATTCCTGTGGCCCGGAGTTTGAGGCCCCCGAAAGCATTGAAGCAATTTGATTTCACTTACGTTCCTCCATCTCTGTTTTTAATTAATGCTGTTTTTAGATTTTGATAATTTAATTACATTTTTTGTCCCACATTACTAAAAAAGATCATTTGTATTTTCCTATCCAAAAATACTTTTTGGCAGGGAATTCATACTCAAGCTCTTGCTGTGTGTTTTTATGGGTGTTGGCTGTATAATCAATACCTATTCACAAACATTGAATTTTACATTTGAGGTAATTTCCGAATTAACTCGAGTTAGAAGAACTGATTTGACAGAGTTTGTCTCCTTGCACATTTTCCATTTGACAACAAGTACTAGCCAGTTATTTTCAAAAGCAGGTTAATTTAGTCTAATTTATCTCTAAATAAAACGTTTTTCTACTTTAAAATATGACAACTTCAGGTGTTGTGATTCACTGACAAATTCACTGATTAGCTTGCTTATAATGAGAAATAGCTGTTTTAATTCCCCGGTAATTGTTATCTATTTGTTATGATTAATCAGTAAGCATTTTGATTTAACAGACTAGTGTGTATTGTCTGGAGGAAGTTTGGGGGAATTATAGAAAATATGCGCAAGTTTTGGGTAACAAAAATGTCATTGATTTCTATTAAACATACATGGAATTAGTTGGAATAGGAAATACAGCAAAATGAATAGGAAATATAGTAATTGACCAGCAATTACAGTCTTACAGACCATTGGCATTCTAGTTCAGACAGGAAACGCCACATTCTTCGTTTAACAATTATTAGGGAAGCATACACGTTAGGTTCTGCTCGTTTGGAGTAAGTCACTGCTATCATGATGGATCATACAATACTACCAATATCAATAACACTGTAATACAATCCTGTTTCCAAAAAAGTTGGCACGCTGCGTAAAATGCAAATGAAAACAGAATGCTATGATGTGCAAATCATGTATCTCTGTACTTAATTGAAAATAATATAAAATGTTGCAACTTAATTTGTTTTTGTTTTTAGGAACAATACACGCCCATTATGAATTTGATGCCATCAAATGGTGGTGCATACAATAATACTAACAACAGCAACACTAATATTATCATAGCAGTATTGATGGCAGTGAGCAAAGTACACAGAACCAATCCCCAAGCAGAAGGAAACAGAACCAACAGGTTAAGTCTGGGGTGGAGGGTGGGTTTAGCGTCTGCATGCAAGACGACCAGCAGAGTTGCAGACAGAGTACCCTGACCGATTTAAACAGACTGCCACATTAGATTAAAATCTGAGACTGGTAGGAGGGATGCCGACGTAGGCTGATGCATTGCTGAGCTAATGCCCCCTCTGGTTTCCTGGCTGAACTAGTTGCACTCATTTCAGGCAGGAAACGTCACAGTCTTTGTTTAACCATTAATAGGTAACCACTCACATACAATGTCTTGGCGTTAGGTTCTGTTCATTTGGAGTAATTTACTGCTACCACATGATGGTTCATAGAATACTACTAATAACAATAACACTGTAATACAATCTCTCGAATTACCTGAACCCTCTTGCTTATATAGAATATATCATTGTAATCTTACCCTATGGAAGTTAAGACTATTACTCTACCATTGGATTACTTCCTGAGGCCCAAATAATGGATTTAGACAATGAGGAACCAAATCTTGTCAGACAGGGAAGTGGTACACCACAGGAGGTAAAAGAGGTAACACAAGGACAGGATGAATGTCTTTTGGGTATGAAGTGGGGAGCAGGTACAGAAAGGGAGTCACAGAGTTAGACGACAATGGGGACAGAAGAAACAATGGAACTCTAACACCTTGGCCTGACTGTCGCATTACTCAAGAGACGCTTCTATCCTAGAATTATAACATATGGAAAGGATTCTAATTGAAAGGCTAGATAAGAATAATTTCTCCCACACAGGTGAAGTGAATAACACAAATATTTTTGTTATCATGGAACCTGTCAGTGGGTGGGATATATTAGTCAGCATGTGAATATTCTGTACTCAAAGCAGGAAAATGGGCAAGCATAAGCATCTGACCAACTTTCACAAGGGCCAAATTGTGATGTCTAGACAACTGGGTCAGACCATCTCCAAAATTGCAGCCCTTGTGGGGTATGCACTGCTCAGTACCTATCAAAGTGGTCCCAGGAAGGAAAAGTGGTGAACGGACGACAGTGTCATTGGCGGCCGAGGCTCACTAATGCATGTGGGGAGCAAAAGCTGGCCTGTGTGGTCCGATCCAACAGACAAGCTACTATAGCTCAAATTGCTAAATGAGTTAATGCTGGACCTGATAGAAAAGTATCAGAACACAGTTCTGTGGATTGCAGTTTGTTGAGTACCGGGCTGCGTAGCCACAGACCAGTCAGGGTGCCCCTGCTGACCTCTCCACTGCTGAAAGTGCCTACAAAGACCACGTGGGCATCACAACTGGACCACTCAGCAAAAAAGGAGGTGGCCTGATCTGATGAATTGCGTTTCCTTTTACATCACGTGGATGGCTTCGACGGCTGCATGGTTGTATCCCAAAAAACTGTAAGAAATCTCAGTGTTACCCTCGATCCTGACCTCTCCTTTGATGAACAAATAAAATATATCTCAAGAGTTGTTTATTTTTATCTTAGAAACATTGCAAAAATCAGAAACTTTCTATGAAAAACAGATGTAGAAAAACTAATCCATGCTTTTGTTACTTCAAGATTAGATTACTGAATTACAATTTTTTCTGGTTACACTGATAAATCAATAAATTAACTTCAATTAGTGCTGCACACGGCTGCAAGAATCCTAACGAAAACATTTTTTTTAACACATTACTCCAGTTCTAGCCTCTTTACACTGGCTGCCTGTTAGGGTTAGGGCTGATTTTAAGGTTTTATTGTTAACCTATTAAAAAATATACATGGACTTTCTACTTATCTCGCCAAAATGATCCAGCCATACCTACCTACACCTAACCTTAGATCACAAGATGCAGGCCTTTTAATTGTACCTACAATTTCTAATCAAACAGCCCGGAGGCAGGTCCTTCTCTCAGAGCTCCACTACTGTGGAATGATTTGCCAATTAAGATTAGAAATTCAAACTCAGTGCAAACTTTCAAGTGTCTTATCTCTTCAGCCTTTTCTATGATCACGTGTAGTCTCGCACAGGGGCTGACCAGAAAGGCCTGATACTGTCCACCCTTGCTGTCTTGCCAGGTGGTCTAGTCAACATTGTGATGCCCTCCCTCCAATGCCATTCGGGGGCGGAGTCCCTGGGTTGTTGTTGTCTTTTGCACACTTGTGCAATTGGGCTGTACTCTGCTGGCAATACATGGCCCTCATTCAGGGTGGTTGTGGTTGGTGGATGTCCCTTTGGTTGATGCTTGGCAATGTGGGTGGATTGATTGTCCTGCCTGTTGGGCCCTGTCCGGGGCCTCCCCGGATAGGGCCACAGTGTCACTGGAACCGCTGCTATATATTTTCATGCTGTTTTGTTCTCCACTATAAATCCTTGTAAGGAATGCATTTTCAATATTTTGCCACTGAAATTTTTTTCCTTGCCACTGAAATTCAACACTACTGTTGTTTGCTTCTTGGGGTTTAAGGCTGGGTGTTTTGTAAAAGCACTATGTGACAACTGCTGATGTAAAAAGGGCTTTATAAAATGTCATTTGAACTTCATGCATGAACTTCTAAACATTTTAAATGTTAAATGACAACAAAGACTTTAAAATTGGGAACCTGTTATGTGTGTTTACATATGTAACAGATGTTTGTGGGTTAAAATTGAGTAATGAGTAATAAAGCTGTGGATGTAGAATGTATTTCTAAAATGTCTACAGATTTTCTAATCGGCAGAAATCTGAATGTTTGTGTAAGTTTTCAGAAATTCTTGGATGACGTGTAATTCCAAAGATTCAAATAAAACGATGTTAAACATGCATTACTTCTCATTATTGACCCAAAACAAATTATAAAAAGTATTTACTACGACCCGTCAAACCCTGGTGCTTACGTGGGTAGAGAGGGTTTGAAGCGAGCTATTTGAGAACATTAAAAGAATTATGATGATGTCATGTCCTGGCTATGCCCCTAGCCATCTTTGCACTGGCTGGGGCCATAGTCAGGACATGGCCAAAAGAGGTGACTCTGGCCACCTCTATGGGCTTTGGTTTCCCCAATTGGAGGCAGGTGTTTATTATTGCCTCCAATTGGGGAACCTATTTATGTTCAATGTTTCCACACGGTCGTGTGGTTCATTTTGGTTTG
>JACXGJ010002478.1:5345-65146 GCA_016801105.1 Esox niger | reverse complement strand
GACCCTCTTCACCCCACCCCTCCCTCCCCAGACCTTCTTCACCTCACCCCACCCTCTCTAGACCCTCTTCCCCACACCCCACCCCACCCTCTCCAGACACTCTTCACCTCACCCTCCCCATGATATGGCTGTAATTAAGGACCAGGGAACAAATGTCAATCTTCCTCTGCTAGAGCTCAAGGTGCGGGCTAAGTGTATGTAGAGTGTATGTAGTGTTTTGTGTATGCATTTGTGTGCCTGTCTAATTGATTCAAAGTACATGGAAGCTTGTGAACCTGATTATACAAAGAGCAGAAAGACATTTGTATTTTTTTTGTTGGGATTCAGCAAATGTATCCAACATTTAAGTAATTTGTGGCAGTTGTTCAATGATGTCAACTTGATTTATTACAAGGACAATGGTTCAATGGATGCAGAATCCAGAAACGCTAAACGTTTTTTAAACATCTCTCACCTCTACATACAGACTTTCTCTGTGTGTCAGAGTTGAGTCGGTGTGTTTCAATGGTATGTGTGTGTATGTCTAAAACAGTTGCCCCCTTCTCATATGGGGGTGCTCCAGTGTAGGAAACCCTGCCTATCGGCGCCCCTGACGTCTACACCAACACCCTCTGTATCGCACGGCAACGGAGCGCAAGCATCAAGAGGTGCCATGGAATCAGACTGACAGAACAGACAGGCATCAAATCAACACGCACCAAATCCAAGATGGCTGCTGATTAAGTTAATGACAGCGGCCGTCACTGTAGCTGAACTGTACCCGCTTGACAATCACACTGGCCCCTTGTGTCTAGCCATCAGAGACAACTACTATAGTAAGAAAAGGGAAGTGCCTAAAGGGTTTACACGGCTCTATAAGTTTCGCTGACTCCTGAGGAAGGAATATGCAATAGGCTTGCAAAGAGGGGTTGTGCACCAATCTGAGGGGGTTAATACTTAAAGAAGATAAATACGGAATGGTTAGACATTGTGATTTTTTAAAATATTTTTGTAGAATGTGTTTCTCTCTTTTCTCCATATCCAATTTTGTGATATCCCATTTTATATCTGTGTGATTTCCACGACAGACTCATTGTCGCAACTCTCAACTGGCTTTGGAGAGTTGAAAATTAGGGCATTCCGTACTCCTAGAAATCCCCTCCAAGCCAATCTGCTATTTTCCACAGTGTAGCCCCAACCAGCAAGTCAGTCAGAACAGTGTGTGTGGAGATATACAGTACTTTGTTATGACAATATAAGTTTGCTAATCACATTGACTTGCTGATTTAGTGATCTGGAGTGCAAGCAATTCTTATAAAAGCATTATGAAATGTGATAGTGCATTATCTCCAGTCCTTAGAATATTGTTTTCAGATTTAACAGACAGACCACTTAGAAGCTAAATCATTGTTTTACCAACCAATAGAACCTACAGCTTTCACCCAAAGGATAGGAATATCATGTGGTATTAATAAAAGAAACACCCTGCTGAAAAATTCCCAGGTTAACAATGAAAATAATTAAATGCTGTAAAATACGGTCAACATTTACCCTGAATCAGTTATGTGATACGAGAGGATATTGTGTTTAACAAAATGTGTTGTCCCTTATTCTCTTATTGTACACTTCTTAATACAATACGCCTAGCTAGCCTTGTTTCCAAGGTAGCACTGCACAACACGGCCTTTCAAAAGAGACCGAATAAAATGCTCAAATGAATTAGCCATAAAATGCATTTTCCATGCCTGGTCCGGTACTGCGTCGTGTTTGATGCTGAAGTGTGTAGAGCATATCAGTGTTCTGTTAGTAAAAAGGATCGGTTACTTTTTGCTCAGCTCTTTCAATGAGTCTTGTGAGATGTAGCATTCAAGTAGGCTGAGGAAGCATAGTTCTAGAAGGACCTGGCGATGTGAGAGGGGTGCTACTGGTTGAACGGGGTAGGAGCCTGTGTTCTTGTCTTACCAGTGGCTTAATGGATGGAGATTGAATGGCTTAATGGATGGAGATTGAATGGCTTAATGGAAGGCGATAGAATGGGTCGGTCCCCTACTGCCAGGCACGGCGCCAGGATTTTTTTCTCTCCCCGTGTCAACGGGGAGCTTGACCAAAACATTGGGGGGTGCTAGTTATTAACTTTTACATATTTATTTTAAAATGCTAAAATGCTTGACTGGGCTTGTCTGGGGTTATGCAGATTTGTGACATGGCTATTGGCAGCCTAAAGCCCCAGTGAAGCGCTGTGCCTGACTATTGCCTTCCCTGAAGGAGCAAGTGCTCATGGGACATACTTTCATCCCTCTGTCCCTCTCTGTGAGTATTTACCACAAACACTCAATGACCTCTTTCTGTCTCTGAGTCATTATCACATACCCTCAATGTCCTCTCTCTGTCTCCGTGAGTCATTATCACAAACACTCAATGCCCTCTCCCTCTCTGTGAGTCATTATTAAACACTCAATGTCCTCTCCCTCTCTGTGAGTCATTATCACAAACACTCAAAATCCTCTGTCTTTCTGAGTCATTATCACAAAAACTCAATGTCCTCTCTGTCTCTGTTAGTCATTATCACTAACACTCAATGTCTAGCAGTCTCAGTCAGCTAAAACCATTGACCAGGTGCCGTATATACCAAATGTTGCGTATGCTGCCGTATGTACACCTCTTTATTATATCTACATCTACATCTCTGTTTAAGTCTATTGTATGAAAGTATTCACTACATATATATCTATATATACATTCTTGTCTACAGTATATACCCATCTTATACATCTAGATCTATATCTTTATCTGCAGTGAGGTTAAAAGTATGTTCATTTATTGTGTTCGTGTTCGTGTGTGAACATTGTAACATTCGAAACAGTAAAAAAACATATTTTGTTCAAACCTGACAGCAATTATTGTGATTACAGTTAAACAAAGGGGTTTCTACTTTGACAGGGAAATTAACACCCAGTACCAAATTGGATTCTGGCCCAAGACGAATTGATCCTGACTGATCAATACTCAAACAGCCTTATGACTTTTATTCACTTCAGGTGTTGGTCATTTTTTTGTGTCGTGTGTTAGTGTGTATGTACCGATGTCGGTGCTCACCTTGAGAGCCTCAGAGCGTTTGTTTAGGAGCTTCTCTATGTTTTTTGCTGCATTAGCTACCAGGCCATTGGCATCGTTGTACTCCACACGGTAGTAGTTCCTGTAATTCTGGAAGATCTAGACCAATCAGGAGAGAACAAACAAGGGTCATAGGTAACAGTGGAACAATCAGTAGGGAAAAATGTATTCACACGGCAACGCTAATTTTACTGTTCTAAAATTGGAGAGGGAGGACTTGGATGTAATATTGTAATTCACAAAATCAAAATGGGTTTCATATTTAGGACTAAGTATAATTATCCATGGGATCATTGTTAAATGCAAAAAATGTTGCGATACATACAGTGGGGGTTGAAACGTTTTCACGTTTTTGGACTTTTTATCTATTTAGGAATACAAATTTGGGATTAAACTACATTTCATTATATCTACTCAAAATATTATTTGATGTCAAAGTGAAAATGTATTTGAAATTTTTAATTAAACTATATTCCTACCAGCAAAATCATAGTATATACAGTTAGGTCAATAATTGGACACTGACACAAGTTGTTATTTTGGCTGTTTACCAAAATATATATTCACATCCAAATTGGAAAAAGGGGTTTAGGTTTTACAGCTCTTGAATATGTAGCCCCATATTTTTCAAGGGACCAAAAGTAATTGGACAATTAGTTCAAAAGCTGTTTCATGGACCAATGTGGACTATTCCTTCATCATTTCTTCATCAATAAAGATGGTGAATTAAAGCTGATGTAAATTTGAAAATCTGCACGTCAATTGCATCTCGGTTGTTTCATTTCAAATCCAGTGTGTAGATGTACAGAGCCAAAATGATTAAAATTGTGTCAGTGTCTAAATATTTCCAGAATTGTATATGCAATTCCATTAACCATATAAATATTTTAAAACAACAGGCCATGCTGTCAATCCAATTACTCCTCACTGCAACTTACTGAAATAATATACTTTCTTACAATCTGTACATTTCACAGACAAGTGGGCTTTCGTTGTTATTGTTTTGTCAAAACAAAAGACATTGATTTCTGCTCCATGTAGGTAGAGGACCATCACCATTCCAGAAACTGTCCCCCTCATACTGACACTGACCAGACACAAACAGATCATATACACACCCATGTTCCAATCTGCTCTGTGAACAGGGTCAGTCCGGTGCTATGCTGAATGTGTCACCTCATTCTATAAAGGATTTGGTTTGAGATGGTTACGGTTTGAGGAAGATCCACCCGGTCGTTGGGAAATTGGTAATGTTCCGGTCTCAATTGACATCTAATTGTCTCTACGATTTTGAGATTACTCACAACATATTTTAACGTTTTTTTATAAAAATATTTCAACTTTTCACAGAACTAGAGTATCAGAAAGAAAAGCAAAATTCTGAATAAGCGGCCCCGTTTCTCTTTCTTCCATGTCATGTTCTCTAAATATTTTGCGATATTTCTGTAAGTATTGTCTTTTTTGAGACACATTTTTGAAGTAGCATTACTATTTATTTTTTCCATTACAAGAGCATTTGTGGAGATTATTGACAGAAATATCCTAATTTCTAAGGGGGTTAAAAACATATCCAATCAACTGTGAGGCCGCCCTTTTCAGACATTTCATGACTTCATTGCTGTGTGTCAGAAAAATAAAAAACAAGGTATACAATGTCTGTATAAATAAAGCCACATTATACAACAATCAGAGCAGAGCTGAAAACAGCATTTACTATCTAGAATATACTTCAGTAAGAGAAATAAAATAATGTAAAATAACAAATGCCAAACAGCCAATTATTTAGCAGCCGGAGGGGCATTCTTAGTCCTACATGAAAACCACTGGCCTGTTGTGGCCAGTGTGTGTGTGTGTGTGTGTGTGTGTGTGTGTGCCCAAATATGTGTTTTTCTCCTCAAGTGTGCGTCTGTATGTGTGTATTTCCTTAGCTAAGCTCTGCGGGCTGCATTATGGGTTTCTGCTAGCCCGTGCCATGAGTAATAACACTGATGGATGTTCTCCACATGCTCTTTCTGCTTACAAGCAAATACAATACCCTTGGTCCCTTGTGCACTAAACAAACCAGACATGCAGCCAGAGGCCTTGATGAAAGGAAATGTACATTTATCCTGCTGCAACAGGACAAAGGAAGGAAGAGCTGAGCATTTATATTACATCACTTAAAATCTACAACTTTACGTACAGATTATTACTAAAGGCCTAGATTAGGTTTTACAGCGGGTAGCTTCTATTTTACCGCACTCTCCACTGGGTTTAGCTTGGCAGGAAAAGAGGCAAAGTGGTTGCACATTATCCATCTAGACAAAGGACGTGTCCCAAACAGCACCCTGCCGGTCCCCATGGGTCCTGGTCAGTCATAACTACTGGTAAGTGGACAACACAGGGGCTACGGTGCCATTTGGGATGTAGAAAACAGATCGCCTTAGCCGTACAGATCATTGATGCTTGTTAGAGAGGTGGACAGTGATTTAGTGGTTGGAGTGAACCTGGACAGTCTGTAGACATTCGTCAGGCCTTGCTGAACACTAGGCAGGTATCTCATACATTGACAAGACGCATGGAAGACTACAAATAATGCGAGTTAACAAGCTGTTTGTATGTGTTTTTCTTTGTGTTTCTACCTGTATGAGGTCCTGTATTCCACTGGCCCTGTCCGTCAGAGAGATCAGATCCTTCTGCATCTCCTCCACCCATTCCTGTATCCTTTAAAAAACAAAGAAATACCATTTAAAATCATTCATAATCATTATTTAACTAATCCTCAGTTCACTAACCCTGCTCTACTAAACTTGATCGGGTTACAAAAATTGGAGTAAGAGCAAACCAAAATGTGTTACTGAAGCTAATGTCCTTCCTCTGATGGATTTTCTTGAACGCAAACCTACCATTTTAAGCAAATCTACCCAACATCTTATTTAAACTACAAACAAATCAACTTTACCCTGATAACACACTACCTCAAATGAGCATTAATTAGACAAATTGTTGATTAGACAAATTCAGGTAAATCATTGATTAGATCAATTCTGGTAAATCCAGGTACATCATTAATTAGGTAATTTCTGGTAAATCATTGATGAGGTAAATCCAGGTAAATTATTAATTAGGTAAATCATTGATGAGGTAATTACAGGTAAATCATTGATTAGATAAATTCAGGTAAATCCAAGTAAATCATTAATTAGGTAATTTCTGGGTGTGTTGAGGATGAAATATACATATGCACTGGTAACACCCAGAGGCACTGGAAACTCAAAAGACTGATGGACCAAGAACGCTACCATGTTCACAACTAAAAACAACCTCAAATACTCTATACGATTGTTTGAAGTGGGGACTGCATTGATTCATTTATTACAGCCAAGTGCCTAAAAGGGGTTATATGGCCGGGAAAACAACACACTAGGAAAACACACTGACTGTATGTATTCATTATCAAACAGCAGGTTGCAATTTTAACTAAATACAACACAGCTGGGACGCATTCCAAATGGCACCCTAACCCTATATTGCACTCTAGTTTTGGGCGGAGTCCAATGGGAACGACCTGCATAGCTCAGTTTAGGAGCAAGGCGATTACCATACCAGGACTGCTGTTTCTATTCCCACAGGTGGCAGTGGGGGGGGTGGGTTGTACTGAAAAAATATACACAAGTATTCACTACTAGAAGCCACGCCGGATCAGATCGTCCATGACATGACGAAAATGTAAACGAATCAGGTGAAATTTGGGAGAAATTCTCACATACTCCAACAACATTAGAGGAGATGTGGAACCGGCTCGATACACCCCTCAAACATCACTTCAACCCTATGTGATGCGGTTACACACACCCAGCCTGCTGCACGCTATTCACTATCCTATTCTGGGGAAAAAACACACACACACACACACACACACACGCACACGCACACGCACACAGTGTCCCCTAATGTATAATATGAACCCTGTTCAACCTTGACATTGTATATGTGCTATGTTATCATATTAAAAACACACACCGTAAAGTGAGCATGGGCCGCCTGCGCTGTAGAAGCATATATATAGCTCCCAAAAGCAGCTGCCTGAGGGGGGGGGGTCTCGAAGGCAAGGTTGGGGTCCTGTCAGCACATTCCTGTTAACACATGCACGAAAGCTCACACAACAGAATGGCTTTTCCCCAACGGCAGGAAACAGACTCGGACCTTTCATCATATCCCCCACCACGAAGCTATCAGCGCCACCGACACACACACACACACACACCAGACAAGGCGACTCGAAATCCTCGGCTCATACCAGGCCTTGTTGCAGGGTACCAGGGCTCACACCAAGTTATTTAGCCAGTGAGGCCTTCTGTCTGCTATGGGAAACAGGGTGCGCCCTGTGTTTTGGGACTCGATTCAACAGGCTAGGCAGACCCAACAGGAGTCCTTGCCAATGACGTCTACAATATAATTGTGCTACTCCCAACAGGGAAACATGTTACTCAGAATAGGTGCACTTAAATATGGCTTCTGCAGGCACTTGTGAATTCCATTTAGGGTTTTAAAAAGGTGTCAGTAATACCAGGTGGAGCACGCATCCTCTTTAATAACGTGAATGTCATGATAGTCAGTGGACCTTAGGTGGCGGCAGGCCTTCCCCTGTTCCGTCATTAGTGTCCTCTTCGTCAGGGGACGTGTAGTTTTCAAAATGACCAGTGTGTTATCAGTGACACTAGAGGTGACTTAAGTTAAGACCAGCCTCTCATTATTGAGTGGTTGCAAAAAAAAACGGTGTTGTTATTTTGTTTAAATATTCATTCAAACAATTGTACATAAACCAATCAAATACATTTTTTAAAACCTAAGAGCAACCTAAAAGTATAAATTAGCACAGGCTTATTTTGCAACAAATAAGGCCTTTTATCGTTTTCCACAAATTAGACCTCTTAATGCTTTTCTCTCAAACATGATCTAAAAATGTAACTTCACTGCTTAAAGAGCTCAAAAAGCCAAGATGGAAACTTGGAGCCGCTGATGGAAAATGAGATAACATCACATATCCACTTCTCTCCCCCTTTCCACTCCATCTAATGCTCTCCCAAGGAAAAGGGAAACAGAAGGAGGGGGGCCATTGAGGCGGGAAAACCCAACATGTCTGGTGAGCCGGACAGAGGGATAGCCGAGCGCTACAGGCTGTTACACACACCAGGGGTGGGATTGAGAAGAGCCTTGGAAAACTCAGCCAAGTGTACAGAAAGACACCCACAATCGCCTCAGAGGCTTTCCTATCAATGTCGTGCTGCTTGTGTTCTTAACACCCCCCTCTTACACTGCATCATCCCCTTTTCAAACAATGTAATTCGTTTTTATTTAAATGTTGAGACAGAGCAGACTGTGTATCAGTTCCAGAACCCTGACAGGTGAGCCGGATGGGAGCGGGTACATCTTTTTCAGGGGAAAATATAACGCGATAGAGGGAAATCCTACATTATTAAATGGAGAGTTTAAATGGGTCTATGAATTCACAGTATTAAGGCAGAAATAAATACAGACAGAAGGGAAGGTGATAATTAACAGATTGTGTCCTATTTCATGAGGAATACAGTAGACTGTCAAAGGCATAAAATAATCATCCAAGTCAACAACAGTTATTTGAAGCCCTCATCCTAACAGCTGGTGAATAGACACAGCTATTCAGAAAATACTGACTGAAATATTTGACTGTGCCTCAAAACTGTACGTTATAATATCGGTTCATCTTTTGGTTCAATATTTAATTTGCATCCAAGCCTTACAGAATTATCATCTTTTCTATTTGACCTATCAACCAGGTAAAGTAGTTGGTAATTAGACAGATATTTATCTCTCCCCTGCTTGGTTTGTAACAGAAACCGCATCCCTACACCAGCTGTCACATGCGAGTGTTTGAAACCACTGAAACATAGCGCAGGGGCTTTTAGAAAACACATAGGGTTCACAGGAGGTACACGGGGTCAAAGGTCATGGGGACAAGTGCAGCCCGTGAGCAGTACCTGTAAACCTAGTTAGTGTGTGTGGTGGGAGTGAGATGTTTCGGTGTTGTGTAACCCATCTTCTGCTAAAGAACAGGGCCTGGCTACTTAGCAAAACCTAGCATATCTTCAAACGTGAACAGTTTACCTCAAACCACAGAACTGGATGATTTTTTTGACCCCGATGGCCTCATCAAACAGATGTTTTTTTCACCTTGCCCCCGTACCTGAAGTCCATCCCCACCTTCCAGAAAAGTATTGTTTTTCTGAATGATTTACAGCATAAGTCTTGCACTAATTGATACACATCCAATATCAGACTAAGACATGAGCATGGTAGGGAAGACAGTGGGTGTTGCTCCATTGCAAGTGTTGGTACATGTTGCATTTTGCAGAAAATCCAGATTGGCTCAGCAAACACAATTTGTGTCACTACACCTCTGAACAGAGTGACCCCGCCTAACGGACTGTAAATGGGGTCATTATGCCCAAGTGCCCTTATCGAGGACCACAATGCAAACAAGTTTCAGACTTTATTGTGTTTATAGCCTCAATAGTTTGAGGCGTGCGTATCTCTAATGGATTCTCCACGGTCAAATAAAATCAAATAAAAGTGTTTGCACTCCCTACTGTAAGTCTATCTGGATACGAGTGTCTGATAAGTCACTGATATGTACATAAAAAGGGTGCATGAGATTCCCCACAATAGAACAGCAACACACACAGAGGGGTGTCCAATATCAGAGCAAGGAACAGAGGAACCAGGAGCCCAGAATAGCATGTCTGAGTCAGAGTGAAAGCATCACCCTCTAACCCCTGGCTGGATCAGCCCTCAGGTCACTGACTACTGACGCCATTTCTGTTCTCATTTCACCCAGCTTACATTTTTCCAAATGATGCATCCATTTCAGGCAAGTTTATGTTGCTACTAACGAATGCTGTGGCTATGGTCCAATATACAGATGACCAATTAGATGCTTACACGCTTCAATTAGTGTTACAATGCACTCATTTATCAATGCGCTCATGCTCTTAACGTACATTTTGTGTGTGCGTGCGCCCAGCATGCTGAGTCTGCTAGCCTACATTAATGTTTTTGTGCAGATTTTTTTATTTTTATAAAAGGCTAAAATCACATAAAATGCATTATATTATAAAGGCATGGTGTTAGCAGTCAAGACGTTTTCCGCCAATGGCTGAAAATTATATTCCTGTCATGTCATATGAAAAGAGATAAAATAATCCTGGACAAATCTGAGGTTACACTTTGGATTTCCACTTCAATGTCAAATACTTTCTATCTATCTACCTATCATCTATCTATCTACATATATAGCTCCAGAAGAAATTACGAGGCCACGGCACCTTTATCTTTCTTTCCAAAATAACTGAAAATGCAAGTTTGGAATGATCTTAAGCATTCAATTTGACTGGTCTCTTAATTTTAACCCTTCTGTTCCTCACTCAAAACCTTTGTTTTTTTTCGACAGTGTTTCACAGCAAGCTTTCACACTGATTTCTAACACAACTGGCATCATGCATGCTGCTTCAAATATACACTCAAAAAGGGGATACCGCAACGATGAAATCCCTGATTATGTTGTCAAGTATGAGTCCAGATTTACAGTCAACAAACAGCTTCATGGATCTCCCTCGTGGTGTCCTTTCTAATGCTCTTCTCTGCTGCTAACACAGGACTGTTTTGACACTCACACGTTGTCAACGGAGGCACACTTGATCTCTAAATACTGTCAAACTGACAGGGAAAAGAAACAAGGTAGCAGACGCCAGCTGCCTGACAGACAGGTGCATGCTGGAATGGCTTGGAACATGGGCAGATGGGATTCTCACACAGCGCTGTCTATCTGCTTCATGCATTGTGTGCCAGTCTCTGTCTTCAAACCTCCTATTAGTTGTGTGGATTCTGCCTTCTAATTTACTGTTAGAGGGATTTACTAGTGACTTAATCGCGCTGCCTGGGAATGCCTAATAAGAGCTGGTACTGTGGAGTCGTACCCTTTAATGACCTAGCTTTAAACCCTGGAGAAGATGGTTGCAAACTTTCTTTACCTGTACCTGTTAAATTCATGTTCCCTATCTTCTTCTCTTTCACTTTTATTCACCTTTCCTTTGCTCTAGCCAGCTGTCTCCTCTGTTTCACTTCCATCCTGTCATTTGCTCTCTCACAATCTCTGTCACTGCATCCAGGAGAGGCAAATCAGGCGAAGACCAATATCCTCTTGTTTATGGAGGTCAATCACACTGTAATTGCAGGCTTTGTAGCCATCTCCCATTCTCATTATCCTTAGCGGATAGAGATTATTGATGTTCTTCTCTGTCTTCTCAAACCCATGATTTTCCTGTTAGGAAGGCAGAGGACAGCAACACAGATTCACTGCGTACGCCGGCAATGGCTGGTGTGGAAACCAATGGCAACTGTATCTACTGAACTCCAAAGGGCACTTATGGTCTAACAACAGAGTGTGTTATGAGGACAGGATATTTGACTCGAGTGGAGAACGTCCACAGATGTCCAGACGTGTTAATGTTCCCCACGCGGGAACCACCGTGACATCTCAAATGTGTTAGTGACTTCACCCCAGTGCAACTAAACCTTCTACAGTCTTTTCAGTGTTTTTTACACTAACAGATATATTTTATATACCATGCTACCAAACTGCAATTATGCCTTACGTCCATAACACACACAGACAAACTTGCCTTTGCTTTCCATCCTTGTGGGGAAAGCGACAATTTCCTGTTCCCTATGCCCAAACCATAATCTTAACCTAAATCAAAGCCTAACACATGAATTAGCATAAATCAAACCTTAGCCCAACCGATAACGACTTAACCTTAAGTACTGTAACCTTAAGTAACCACTATTCTAAGCCTCTCTGTAACTGTGTGTTAAACCACCACATCTATTGTTATTAAGGCCCAGTCCACACTTACATTGGTATTTTTTAAACCGTTTTTTTTCGTGTTTTGGCCTTTCATCCACATGTGAACTGCATTTTAGGTCACCGAACTCGTCAATGTTAACGTGTAGACAGGCAAAACTGAGTTTTTGGCTTGTAATGTATTGTGCGCCATTATCTCCTTTGTTTCACGTCGGCGTGCGCCGTTATCTCCTTTGTTTCACGTCGGCGTGCGCCATTATCTCCTTTGTTTCACGTCAGCGTGCGCCATTATCTCCTTTGTTTTACGTCAGCCTGCGCCGTTATCTCTTTGTTTCACGTCAGCCTGCGCCGTTATCTCCTTTTTTTCACGTCAGCCTGCGCCGTTATCTCCTTTGTTTCACGTCAGCCTGCGCCGTTATCTCCTTTGTTTCACGTCGGCGTGCGCCGTTATCTCCTTTGTTTCAGGTCGCCGTGCGCCGTTATCTCCTTTGTTTCACGTCGGCGTGCGCTGTTATCTCCTTTGTTTCACGTCTATCTGCGCGGTTGTCTTCTTTGTTACACGTCAGCTTGCGTCGTTATCAACTTTGTTACACATCAGCCTGCGTCGTTATCGCCTTTGTTACACGTCAGCGTGCGCCGTTATCTTGTTTTTTACACGTCAGCCTGCGCCGTTATCTCCTTTGTTTCACGTCAGCGTGCGCCGTTATCTCATTTGTTTCACGTCAGCCTGCGCCGTTATCGCCTTTGTTTAAGAGCTGATTTTGCACATTGGTGGACGTAGTGAAAATACTGCTGGTTTGAATCTTGCTAACAGGACTTTTCACATGTTTACACAACAGTTACTCTCCAATGATATTGAGGAACAGAGACCTTAGAATGCACTACAGAATAATTGTTAAAGTTTTTTGTATAAAATCGTGCTTCCATGTTCATTTCAGGTTCCAGATAATTTGATTCAATAAGCCTAGAACTGAGACACCACAGGTTATATAAGACATGCACTCCATTTTTAATCATTCACAGATTGGTCAGAAGAGGTACTTGTTGAAAAGACATTCGTGCCAGAGTTCAGAGGTGAATTTAAGTCAACGAGGGAGGCAGAGGTTGGAGGTCAATCCTAACTCAAGTCATTGTGTCAATTGAAGTTTGTGTGACTGTGTTCATTCCAGTCTGTTTGTACAAATCAATTTCTCTCTTTTTTATGTATTCCTTTCCAGTTCTTTCCATCCGTCTCTCTTTCTTAACACACCTGACAAGCCGAAGTGTCTCCACCAGTGTCCATTCAACCAGCCCATCAGTAGAGCAACAAACCCCCCCAGCCTCATCCTGCTAGAACCTTCCATCCAGCCTGTCTCGCCACGTACACCACAAACTATTCTACATGATGGTATAAAAATAACAGGTTTACCCTTTAGGCCAAAATGTCAGATTCACACAGCCCACGTAGTGAGGCAAACAGTCGTGGTGGATCTCCAAGGCGTACATTTGGACCTATCCCGTGGTGTAAACACCTGGTGTCACATTGGGTCCAAATCCCTCATTCATAATGTGTGGACTGACAGACTAATGCACGACCGAATAAAAAGAGTCATTCTGAACAATTCAATTATTGTCAATAATTATGAAATATACAAAGCAAAAAACAAGTTAAATCGGGCGTAAATTATGTGTAACAAATACAAAATTGCAGTTAGAACATTTCCCAGGTAAAAAGGAAAATAGAATTTGGGGTGAATTTCATAGTGAACATAAATTAGAAACATTCTGACAGCGGGTCGTTCCACAACTTATGGAACAAGCAGTTTTTCTATTCGGCATTCTACAAGGTAAAGAACGTTAATGAGAAAGTATATAAAATGCTATATCTAAGTTTGTTCCTGCCCCAGAGACCTGGTAGTATTCCCTGGGTTTATAGACAGCATATGTACACGTGTGCTTCATGTGGTGGACAAGGCATCAGTCCAACCAGCTGTTAACAATTCTCTTCAACATCTCCCGGGCAACGTCTTACAACGCAATGGAAATTTCTGGAAAGTACCAAGTGGCACAGATTGCAGGGGACAACATAATATAGGTTCACACAGTTTGAGCATAGCTCTAGGTACTTACTGTAGTGCAACTGCTCTTAATCCACACGCACGCACGCACACACGCCAGAGAAAAACTTTCAGTTTTCCCAGAGACCCAATTCAGAGGAGGAAGGGGGAATGTTCCAAAACCAGACACTAAATCAACAAACCGGAGATCCTCGGGCTTCAATGGTGGACTGTGGGGGGGATATGTGGCATGGGGGAAAAAATAGTTCAACGATAGCCTAGATCATTGCTTATCTAGGTCTGTGTCAGGACAATCAGTCCCACCCCCAGATGCTAGAAAGACAATCGCCAAAATATATTCCAAGAAGAAAGACAGGGACAGAGAAACAATGTGTGCGTATGCACAGAAGAGTCCAACATGAAGATACAGCAAGAGAGATGAAGATAGAGACAGACAGAGATAACTGAGAAAGAGGTTGAGAATAAGTAGGACAGAAACAGAGATTGAGACACTCATAGACTGAAAATGAGAGGGCAAGAGCATAAAAGATGGCGCAACAGGGGATCACTGGACCCAGAGAAAAATATACAGAATTCAGCAGCGTATATTTATGCTATACCTGCTAACCCCAACTCTATTAAGAAGTGTTGGAAAAACACAACCTGAACTGGCTTGTAAAGTATGATAGCATTAAATGTGGTCAAAAGCGGTCTCTGCTAATCCCGACATGAACTTTGTAGATATAACATAAAAACAATGTTCAGCTTTAATTGGTACAACCATAAACAATGAACTGTTTAGAAACATGAGGCCTTTTACAGCCCACCCCCACCAATCAGAGGAGACCGAAAGAATCTGGACAAAAGCACAGCATCTAATTATTTCATTATATTTTGCATTTGGATCGCAAATCCCTGACAGCCTAAAATCTGCGACCCAGAGACATTACCAGGTGCTGAGTATCTTCCCTGGTGACCCTCTGACAGGCCTGTTCTGCACCACCCCACGTTCATACTGGTCTCAGCTGTCCACTGTACCTTTTGGGAGAACTCTGCATGCTTTTTTTCAACACCATCTTGTTTTCTAGGGTAACTAATATTTTTGCCCTTTCATTCCAGCTGTAGTTTGGCTGGAGGTGTCCTGTGATTGGTCGCGGCTTACACACCCTTCATACTCTACACCTGGAGAATTTACCGAATCCAGTATTCTTGGAGAGTATTCCTGATCCAGTATTCCTGGAGAGTTATCCTGATCCAGTATTCCTGGAGTTTTCCTGAACAGGTATTCCTGGAGTTTTCCTGATCTTCCAGAGAGTTCTGTTGTTTAATTTTTCATTAGAGTGAGCCATCTTTGGTCATCTAGTGGAGAAGTCTTTCTTGGTACAATTTACAAGGTAATTTGTTATTGCTGAGCTAACCAGTACTCTCTTCATTCATCTTAATTTACCAAACAGCTGATATTGGCACACCTACTGTAATATTCTTGCTGTGCCACTAATCAAGTTATTGGGAATCATCTGGATCATAAAGGCAACGTTGACTCTCTTTGAAACTTTGATCCTAGTGTTGTCAGATAAGAGTGATCAACTCTAAAGGCAAATTCTTGAATGAAGTCTTGACAATGACTGCTCTAATGATAAAAACAAGCACACATGCCTAATAAAAGACAGCTGTGAAGCCAATTGTCCCCTTAAACTATGTACAAAACCTGCTGTTGTTTCTGAAGGGTTTCACCGATATGGATGAAAATACCCGCTGACAGGCTGCACATGAAAGCCAGCGCCACAATCACTTGAAATTGAAAGTGCTGTAGTACAGACCCAAAGAAAAAACCTGTACAACTGTCCAAATACAAATGCACTTATGTACAAAGAAATGTAACCTCCAACCATGGTGCTGAACGCACCCCCGCTGACCCACGGAGCCTCTGCAACAATATTCACATTTGACCTCAGATCCCTATAAAAAATAACCACTCCACAAATGATGTTCTAGTTCCAAAACAACAGCATCTTTAGCCCTTTTTGGAAGCGGTCTTCAGATGATGTTGTCAGATCTGCGGAGACAGGGCTGCTAACAAAAAAGGCATATGCATTTATCTGGTTAAGCGTGAAATCATATTAGGCTTTAATCCACAGAGTCATAGAACCATAGTGAGGAGGGCAACGGGAACCATGAAAATGAAGGGGAAAAGGAGGGAGAAGGGAGCGGAGAGGAAAGTCAAAGATGGCCAGTAAGGGGTGAGATCAATGCCCAGCATTGAATGGTGCCCAGTATGGGGTGAGATCGATGCCCAATGTTGCATGTGCCCAGTACTGCTCGTGTGAGCAAGATTATACATGCAATCAGAACAGAGAATTTTACTACCAAACAGAAAAAAGACTAGAGAGAAGAAATGCAATGCCTCACGCACAAACGACAGTGTTTTACCTAGTTCTTACAATATCCCATGAGTCTTTAAGTCAATATTCAACAAAACTAAGACAGTTAAGCACACATGAATGGTATTCAATGTATTCTTTGTAGTGCCATGCTAGGTTTAAGTATATACATCAATAGTTTTAACAGATATTTGTTAGTAAAGTTTTGACAGGATTAACATGTCAGTTCTGTGACATGGTTCCATGCACGGTGCTTTCAGGTCTAGATTGCATGCCACTAGAGCTACTCTGTTTCATTTTTCAATGTACAGGCGTTGCTTTCTTCACCAACATGCGGCTGTACCGTACATCAAGTGAACGGTTCGTTTTTGTAATCATTGTGCAGTCCCTTGGTGATCGGTCCGCACGTGTTGTGGCATGATAGAAACCATTCGGCGCCCCAACCCACTGACTCCATGATGTGTAGCACTGAATCATCTGACTTCATCAAGGCCTTGTGCACACCATGTTTTTACTTGCACATGGTCGTAGAAGGAAAGCTATCGCAGCCCTTAGTGTGGTCAGCCCCGCCTGGGGGTCTCGGCGTAAGCGGGCATTGTTGAGTTGATTACGGGTGACTGTAAGTGAAACCGACCATCGGTACATTAGCTGGTTCCGATTCCCTTTTATTTCCAGGACCATAACCTCCACTCAGTCAGCGTTAGCTCCGACGTTCTGACGTTTTCATATTGACAGATTGCAGTTAAAGCTGAAATGCCTTTACGAGAAGCTGGGTAGCTGAGAGCGCCATTTCCCATTGGCGTCAGTGGAGACGCCGTCTGTGAGGATGTATCCTAACGGTGGCCATGGGCTGTTGATATGCCTTATCTAGTGGGCGTCAGCTGGGGGGAACCACATGGCGGTTTCATGTTCAACGGGCATTTCATTGCATTGTCAGCCAGGGAGTGGCATTGTTGGGCAGGGAGTATCCATCCTCACCCCTTAGTCCAGGGGAGACCAATGCCTTCAGAAAACAGAAAATTGCTGCGATCCACACAATCTGGAAAGTCTAAAAGCTTCCACTAGCCAAATCCCTTGACAAACAATACCCACCATAAAGAATGTATACAGCCTCAACAGTTCAAACCAGTTGTTAACCAGCTCTACAAGCAGGCTGTTGTTTCTTCCCCTCAGGTCAGTAGGAAGAGGTTAATAAGGAAACCGATATCAGCAGCCATTTGGAGATGACTTTGCATGCAGGAAGGGCTTACAGTGGACAGGACAGATAACATGAATGTAACAATCCCTGGCTGCACTTAAACTTTCTTCAATGGAAGCATTTCAGAGCAATCCAATCGACCCATTGTTAGAAAAAGTTTTTCTTGGAAAAGACACCTTCTGTTTTTGTCCCACTGTAGGCCTTTTGATTGCCATTTAACAGATATCTGAGAAATAAAACATTTTAAACAAAAACATCTATTGTGTCATTCATTTCCTACAAATCTGCATATTCATGTTTTTAAATGTTATTAATGTATAAATTCTGCATAGTAATTTTGACACACCTTTAGGAAGACATGGCTGTATACATACTGTATGCCCTGTTTAATTATACAAATAATAAAAAAAACATGCACATTAAGGCAAGTAAAGAGCAAAATGTAATGTGGCAAGAAATTACAGTTCTTGAAGTTACAGTTAAAACTGCAGCGGACAATGCTAGTTGGCGGTCAATGCTAGTTGGCGGTCAATGCTAGTTGCACCACAACCCCACAAAATATATTTTGCTTTTTGAAATCTAAAAATATTTTTTTTTAACTGATCAACCTCGCTGTGTAAGTGTTTTGAAATATTTTTGGCTTGGCTTTTCCTTGCGTCGTCTTCATAAGAAGGCAAGCTCCAGCTTGCGTGAGTTTTGATGCACTCCAGAGTTCTCTGGTGGTTAATAACCTCCAGGAATAGCTTGGTGAATATATGGGAATTCATCTGGGGCTGGAAACTGCGGGGGGGTGTATTGTCTCTTGCTAGGCCGTGCTAAGAGCCCTGCATGGGTTCTGAAAAATTGCACCGTGGCAGGATCCCCCATGTCGTTAGCTATCCATCACCAATGTAGCCTTGCTAACTGGGTGCACTAATCTTTGAAGGCTCCCTGGCAACCCATTTATTGGTAGGCTATTCTTCCGCCAAAGCAGTCTGCCCCTCTAATTCCATCTCTAGCCGGCCTCCTGATCAAGTACTCCATCATTAGACTTGGCTATGGTGATACACTGGCCCCAGGCGCCTTCAAACCATGGGGGTTGGTGGACTTTAAGAGACCCTCAAAAGACGATACTGCTCACAGGTATGGCTTTATGATCCATCCCTATGTACTCTCAATTCATTCTACTCATATGGAACAAAATAGCAGTGTGAGTAATGTGCTTATGGCCTAAGATAATTCCATACCAGGGACTGCCATGAGACCAGGTGCCCTTTCGTCCAGTGGTTCGGCTTGCATGGCCAGCTTTGTCTGTCCTTCCAATCTTGCAGTATCTCCAAGGAATGTGTTAGCATAGGTGACACTTAGTGGATTCCAGATGTCACGGCTTCTAGCTGGTGATCCTGGCTGGGAGGGTGACAGTGTTTTTAGATGGCACAGGGGCTGAACACAACCCAGGGGTCCAAGTGAAATATTCTGGTACTTGGTTACTACTACTGTAACTGTAGGCCGTTTGGTCTAGCGTCAGCCCAGCCAGCTTCGGGAGTGATTGGCGAATACAAACAGCCTCAATATCCCTTTCCTTTCTTCCCTGCTGTTTTGTGAACTGGCTGAGTGACTTACTGACAGACTAACTGGCTGGCTGCATAGCTGACTGGCTGGCTGGGTCTTTCTTGGGGCACAGTCGGTGACATCAGACTTTGCATTTCAGATTCGATGATGTTAATCATCGGCCTCACAGCCAAAGAGCGGTCTAGAATATGTGTTCCATCTCAGAGAGCGAGAGAGATGAGAGAAAAGAGGACGACGGAGAACGAGATAGGGAGAAGAGCGGCTACATAACATTTGAAGCAGACCAACAGTGGCATGTGAAGTTAGCACTGGAGCACGGCATGCAGTCACGCACAGTGACAGAGAGACAGAGACACCCGAGACAGAGAGAGAGACAGAGAGAGATAGGAACAGAGAGAAACAGAGAGAAAGAGAGTGATGGGGTAAGGAGGCAAGAGATTTAAGAAATGCAAAAGGAGAGTAAAAGAGAAAGAATGCAATAAGCAGGGAGAGCAGGAAAGAGAGCCAGTAAGGTACAGAACAAGACAGACAGAAGAAAACACTCAGGGCAAGAGGTTCATCCTGCCTGCCTTACAACTGCCTATCACAGGGAGAAGCTATACAAGCACTTCAGTCAAGGACCAACGCCAGGCTCCACAGCCTGTGATTGTATATCTGTGTGTTTGTGCTGTGTGCGCTAACGCCACATTCAATGTAATATTCAACACCATCCGTACCAGTAAGAAGGGAACATTCTTGTCATATCTATTAAGTAATTCGGTTAGTGTAGTAAACTGCTGCCAACATATTGCCAGCTAACATTAGCAGCATGGGCCATCTAGCTAGCGCCCAACCATAGATAAAGTAAAACACGATTGGCTAGTGAACAGGCTCAGCTAAGTAAAGATGATTCAAGTGCTCTCATTCCCACCTATCAGTTATTTTATGAGATTTGTATATGAAACTCAGGACCAATAAATTGACCAGCTAACTATCCGGGCAGTACTTTAAACAGAGAGGATGGACCATCAGTCCACAAGTAGACACCATTAAATCTTTATGTATGCGTCTTTAACAGACTTTATAGCAAGCACAGTCATATTACACAAATACAGACTCATACAATGCCGCTTAGCATACAGGTCACAATGTCATAGTAAAGCATAGTAAAGTAAAGCATTATAGAACATAAGGCATTTATGTACACTACATAAACAACCTCAGGTGTCTAAGATCAAAGTACTACAGAAGTCAGGACACTACGGAAAGAGTCAAAAATAAGTACTACAGAAATCAGGATACTGGAGAAAGAGTTGATAAATAAGCTACAAACTTTCTGCTGATTTACAACAGTCATTTCACAATACAGTGCACAGGTGTTAAGGGTATTTAGATGCGTTTTTGGTCCAGCAAAGATTGCCTGTGTTTGTGTTAGAAACAAGATGATTTGGAGTAGTCGTACCGCTGACACCATCTCCATTTCTAGTATTCCTCTTCTGTTCCAATATTGTACACCTGAGCTTCAACCATTTACATTTTTTGTAGATGAACTTCCATAGACCGAACTGAGCCTAGCGCTAAACGGTACGGAGTGTCAACAATGTTTTGCGCGTTTTAGGTGTCTTGGTTGTATGCCATTTAACTGACGTTACTTCAGAGCATGCACAACGCTGCAGCACAAACTGTCACCCTTTACAATGCCATGATAATATAATCGCTAACATAGGGGATGATGACAAAGTTTGTACTTTACACGGTTGGGGCCCATTTCAATGAACCGTTGATAAAGCATGACATCTAGTTAAATATGTTTTCTAATATGGGCTCCATGGGAAAAAAATGTATATATATATATATATATAAAATTGTGTTGACAATGATAAATTACATTTCTTTATACAGCTACTTTTATGACAGTCTGTTATACTGTGTTTAGCCAGCCTTTATGTCAAATTAAATCCGTCAGACACATGGAATGCACCTTACTAGAAAATCTATATAATATTTAATCCTAAAACAAACAAAATGTGTTAGTAAAAAGTTATTTCTTTTGAATGTTTTATATTTGTTTGTGTATTTGTTTGCCTACCAATCTGGGCATCAGATAATGAAAAACAATTGACTGGCAGGTAATGAGGCTTTCCCAAAAACCTTAATTAAATTATTGTTAACCACAAACAACTAATGTTTATCTGCCAGGAATGATACACTTGTGGATTGACAACATCCAATTAGCAGTATTTTTTTTATACAAAAATTGCACTTGGGAGAGTAAAAGACAGAAAAATCTGAGAATGACAACAGGTGAAAGATAAAGGTTTTAGGAGATTCTTAACAGCGTGTTATAAAACTATACAGAACACTCCAAAACAACCCTTGAATTGCACTGGAATTTCTTGAAAGGCAAGATTATCGTCATTATTAGAGAATCGAAACTTATTTGCAATATACAGGAAAATAAATGTTTTGTCATATTACCCAACCTTCATTGTAACATAGGTTCACACCATGCTTATGAAGACACCCCAAAGGCTTTGGAGAAGGTCTGGATACCGACCAACCCTATGTCATATCCCTCGCTTTTCCCTTTGAAGAGCCAATGCGACGTCTGTCACTCAAAATGAATGTCAAAGTGGTGAGTGAAATGAGGAGCACGGATACTCTGACAAGCCAAGGATGGCCAACTGCTGCATCTCTGACTATGTCAATGGCGAGAAAAACAGTCATTGAGTCAGCTTCATTGGGTTGTGAAGTTTTAGAGCTGGCCAGCTTTCCAGAGAGATGTAGGAGCCCAAAGACACTTTGTTACATAACTACATTTATGGGATCAGAGAGGCCATTGTAGTCAGTAGGAAGACATTCATTGTGCGGTAGAAATGCATGGGCTTTATTGAGATCTCTCACACTATGTGAATCCTTACATGAGACCTGAAAAACATGCCAGCCCTCCGATCAATGGATACCGAAGACTAGATGCAAGTACGCAATGTTTTCGGGGGGGCTGAAATATTTTACTGTCAAGTGGCTTTAACAAACCCCTCTCACTGCCTTTTCATAGTAAACAAGGCATAGGTCAATTTGCATCTCCAAGTCTGCCAAAGACCGTTTGTAACACAGTGGTTCTAAAATCAATGTCCTTGGCAGGTTTCCTTTTGCTAGTCTGACATCACACTCTCTAGGATGTGTGCCAATTGGCCCTCTACATCACTAGACCAGACCAATACTTCAGGCAGCTATGCCCCCTCCATCCATGAAACCTGGGACGAGGTGGAGGGAAACATTCAGGATGTTAAGGATCCAAATGTGACAAAATGGAGCCAACAGGTTTTCCAAAGTGAAGGCAATCTACTAGTCGTGACGCATTACTGCAAACAGTCTGAAACATTGCACCCTACCGAACAGCACCCAGAAGTGTGGTGTCACTAGATCACCCCATTGAGCTGAGGGGGAAATGTCATGCGGACACGTTGGCCCAGTGCAAGCCTGTACATGCTAAACGTAATGCTAGATGTGAATGAATGTGTCTTCCAGGGAAGGTAGACAGACATTAAATCTGTTGTTCTGTTTATAATGAAAGGGTGGGGCTTGGGGTTAGCCACTGCCAAGCTCGTTTTAGATAATAAAGTAATTAAATATAAAGTGTCCTACATGTCTGACTGCCAGTCATTCCTAAAATAATGAATACAATCTCAGTTTTGATTAGCTAATGGGAAATGCTCTGACAACGAACCAAAGCTTTCTGTAAGTGTGATAAAAAATTCAGCAGTTTTTGGAAATATCTCAAAGGTAGAATACTTAAGTGAAACATAAACATATAGGACAGCCCATATTTCTTTAAAAACAATTAGAGATTAGGCAAAACATTGTCCAATTCTAGACAGCAAGACCACGGATATCGTCTAAATTCATCCTTAACATGTGTTAAGGCCATACAGTGTATGACAAACATTTGACTAAAACAAGGTTATATTTTGAGTTCTGATATGGCATGACTGTTGAACTAAGTTTAAATATCATAAAGGATCAATTACTATACATCATTTATTTACAGTGATGTGGAAACTAAATCACATCCCCTGAAAAGGTATGTTTATGAATATGGACACATGGATATCTTAGCTAAATTCCATCTACATTCATTGATAAAGGTGACCCAATTTTAAAACACTACATTTTTCATGTGAAATTAAAAGTAAAACTGCAATCTCCTTTTGTGTAAAAGCACACCAACTGTACCTTAACCATCACCAAAACAGGTGCAATGGTTAGGAAAGTCATTAGAGAGTAATTTGGAAGGGTTCAGCCTTCCATAAAGATAAAAAATGATATCTGGTTTGGTCTTACCATCTGGGTGTGGATTAACACATCATGCAAAGATCAAAAGACCTGTCTGAGACCCTCAGAGGAAAGATTATTGATGCGCATGAGTCGGCAAAGCCAATTCCAAGAACATGATACAGCTGAAGTACTGTAAAATAAAGTGGGCAAATATACCTCTCAGTTGATATAGAAACTGATAAATGGTGACAAAAAATGGCTACAAGTTATTTCAGCCAAAGGGGCAACACCGGCGATTAAAGCTGTGTACTTGTTTTGCACAACAAAGCTGCATTTCTGATGAAGAAATGACTATAAAGTATAACCTTTCTTTGTCAGTGGTTAAAATAAGAACTGTCAAGGGGGATGAACTTACTTTTTCACTAAGGATTGTCTAAGGATTGTAGCTTTAAAGCGGTGCACCACAAATGAGCCAGTCTAACTTGGAAGATTAGGTCCAAGGGCAATAAGATACTTTAGCCTACACTAAAACTGTACCTTCTGGGGCTGTATGAATGCTTGCCCATTCATTTACTTTGTCTATTTTCAACAGTATGTATTTGGATGGGGGAGATTTGCTAAGCCCCATACCTCATCTAAATGCTTGCAAGGTCATTCTGGAAAGTTTCCGGTCAAGTCCGATGACATCAGGCAGGGATGCACCTAAATTGGAAGTTGAAGAAAACAGGAACCAACGCAATCAGCCGGTAAAAAAAACATTCCCAAAAGAGTTGAGGATGTGTAAAATGTAAATAAAAACAGAACGCAATGATGTGCAAATCATTTAAACCCTATATTCAATAGAAAATAGTAGACAAAATGCTGAAACAAACATTTTGTTTCTTGAAAAATATTTTCTAAATAGACTGGAAAATATGTGTAATGTTGTAAAACTAAATTTGGTGGAATATGACAACTAATTAGGTCAACTGACAACAGTCAGCAACATGATTGATTATTAAAAGATCATCCCAGAGAGGATGGGTCTGTCAGATGTGAGGATGGGGAGGGGTTCACCACTTTGTGAAAGACCACACAGGCAAACAGGGCAACAATTTAAGAATAATGTTTCTCAATGTAAAATTGCAAAGAGTTTGGGGATCTCATCAACTACAGTACATAATTTAATTAAAACATTCAGAGAATCCAGAGAAACTCTGTACACAAGGGACAAGGCCGAAAACCAATATTGGATGGCCGTGATCTTCGGTCCCTCAGACGGCACTCCATTAAAAACAGACATTGTTCTGTTGTGATCATCACTGCATGTGCTCAGGAACACTACCTAAAAACATTGTCACTGCATCCACAAATGCAAGATAAAAGTCTATCATCCAAAGAAGAAACCATATATAAATAAGATCCAGAAACATCACCGCCTTTTCTGGGCCCGAACTCATGTAAGATGGACGGAAGCGAAATGCTAAACTGATCTGATGAATCAAAATGAAAAATTCATTTTGGGAATCATGGACGCCGCATCCTAAAATAGAGGGACCAACCGGCTTCTTATTAGCGCACTGTTGAAATGCCAGTATCCGTGATGGTATGGGGGTGCATTAGTGCACAAAGAACGGGTGATTTGCACATCTTTGAAGGTACCATTAATGCTGAACAATATGTATAGGTTTTGGAGCAACTACAAAGTAGACACTGAACTGTTGAGCAGCTGAAATCCTGTATCAAGCATGAATGGGAAAACATTTCAATTTGAGAACTGCAGCCATTGGTCTCCTAAGTTCCCAAACACTGACAGATTGTTGAAACAAGAGGTAATGCATGACCAAACTGTTTTGAAACATGTTGCTAGCAACAATTTCAAAATGGGCATGTATTTTTCCCAAAACATTTGTCACTTTCTACATTTGATATGTTATCTTTCTACTATTTTCAATTAAATACAGGAATAAATGATTAGCTTTATATGTAGTGTCCCAACATTTCTGGACAGGAATTTAAATAATGACCTGAAACCTGACAGAATATATTCAAAATGTTTAGAAATGATTTTGTTATCCATGCTCTCATTATTCTATTTAAATAAAGCCAGCCAACAACCTGGCTCCATTGACACAAAAGCGAAATATGATGTTGCAGCCAGTCTTGAACAGACTGCATGCAAACACAACCATAATCCTCCATGAAATCAGACTCAAGAATAATTAGGAGTTTTGTTGAGATTATATAACAACTTGCTATTTATGTTACTGAAACATATGATGTTGTTTGATTTGTTTTTAGGGGAGAGGTTGTGAAAGGGATGGTCTGCTGGAATTGTATTCCGTGAATCACAGTGATATTTCCATTTCAAGTGCCACCACTGCATAACTAATAATGAACATGTAAAGACATTAAAAACATCCAAGTGCTGAGATCAATAAGCTTATATTTATTAAGATGCAACGACTCAAATGGCGTTCCATAATTCTGTTCGGTAGTCCATCCATTAACAGGGTGCCAGTTTACGTGGGTAAGTCAAACGTTTACTGGAGTAGCAGTCCTGATAATGTCAGATCTGATCATTTACGAAACTAACTAAACACTATTTATCAAGACTCCCTCAGTAGCTCCAATCAGATTTAACATTAGTAGAGTCTATACACCCCTGCTAAAAGCAGTCATAGGTACAACATATCGATAAGCATACCCACACTCCCTCATGACTATAATATTTCATACAATATCACTATTATAGGTGAAGTGGCAATACACCACACCCCCTAAAGCCTTATGGCTATTGTAAGTGTATTAATATACCACACCCCGCTCAAGCCTTATGGCTATTATAATTGTATTAATATACCACACCCTCTCATGCCTTATGGCTATTATAATTGTATTAATATACCACACCCTCTCATGCCTTATGGCTATTATAAGTGTATTAATATACCACACCCCCTCATGCCTTATGGCTATTATAAGTGTATTAATATACCACACCCCCTCATGCCTTATGGCTATTATAAGCGTTTTAACATACCACACCCCCTCATGCCTTATGGCTATTATAAGTGTATTAATATACCACACCCCCTCATGCCTTATGGCTATTATAAGTGTTTTAACATACCACACACCCTCAGGCCTTATAGCTAATTTGAACTATAAAAAGTAATGTGATACCAAACCAGTGGTATGCAGTTTCATATACCAAGGCATTTAGCCAATCAACATTAAGGCTCTAAACCACCCGGTTTACAATGACATTTATAAATAAATAGCTCAACAGTGTCCTGAGTTTAGTTAAAGGAAGCAAATAAAGCCAAATTCTAAAATCTACATGTATTCTAATGGCTGGTGGGCTGTTACTCGTCCTACATTGCTTTTAACTGCTTATAGGTATAGCAATAAATAACATCGAAATGTATATTATGTTTAGTCGGGCAGACTAAAGACAGTTCATACCTAGGGCTTGTCACATGTCAGCATTCGCAAAGACGTCAATTAGAACACGTGGATATCGATATAGTTGGCTTATTCATAAAAGACTAGTTTGCAGGGTATTTCGGAACAATTGTGTAGCGTATTATCATTATTTGAATAATATAATTATATGGGAATCAGGACAGATAATATTATGGCAACCATAGACCACATAATAGTATGTATTTGTTTTGTAATTCGCCTTAGGCTTAGAAAAGCAAACGTGCGGTCTTCGCAAAGCAGAACTCTTGTAGGCTACTCACTGAGGTGGTGACGGGAATGGCCCTGCTGAGCCACTATTTAACGAAGCCAGAAGTAAAAGTAGAGTGGTAAAAGAGCTGTAGGTATCCATGACTGAGCCGAGCTCCCAGCGCGACAATTAACACCGATTCCAGACAGGGAAATAGACGCGTGAAACAGTCCAAATCCTACAACCGTGTGCCTCCCCTTGCAAGTACTGTATAGCGGACCTGTCACGCCGCCATCGGTGGAGAGTTTGAAAACAAATCTCAGCTGGTTCGGATCTCTCCGTGTAAGTTTGTGTTGTATTTCTTTGGCAATAGTTTGTCAGATCTCCAGTGGTAGTCCTACAAGCGCGCAACGTTGGTTTTGGATAAGAGTGAAGAGTATCGCTCCGTTCTCGTACCTCCCCTGCTCGCCCGCACGGAACGGAACACTTGTGTAGGCAGTATGATATAAGAGAGCTCCGGAGCGGATCGGTTTCCAAACCCCCCAGTTCACTCAACCCCACCCCCGCCTGAGAACGATCATCAGCGGGCGTCGCTCTCCATACAAGGCACTCCTCACCGGGACTTGGCAAAGCAGCCACCGCCTTTTAGCGAGGACACAACAAATTGGCTCACAATATGTATCTCCTGTACCTAAATATAAACACTATCTGCACCCGATATAAGAAGCGGAACCCATTTCAGTCCAAGTCAGGCACTGTTTATTTAGTGAATAAACTTCAGCAAACGATTTGAATTTGCTCATGTCATTCATTAAAAAAAACAGAAAATAGCAAATTTACCGCGGACTAATGTCTTCTGAACCTCTTTTTAATGCGGCCTGTACAGGCCTTCCTTTTAACCCAGATCAAATATGTACCAGGTCCAAACCAGTCGTGGGCCAGCCACAGGTGTTCTATGTGTCTCTAATCTGAACCAATAATATACGTCATACAGGATTGACAACATTGTGCCGTGCAATCAAAACACCGTGTAGTTCAGTAAAGAGAAGCAGTATGTAGTGCAATCAAAACAAGGTATAGTTCAGTAATGAAAAGCCCTATGCAGTGCATTCAAAGCACTGTATAGCAATGAAAAGCACTATGCACTGCAGAACAGACCATATTGGCCATTGTTGACTATTGGTACTTACATTTCTAATGTTTATCCAATTGTTAAATTCACCTGTAACACTGAAATGAATACACATGGCAATAAAATTACTTCCAGTGTTAGTGACCTACATGATATTAGCACCTTGTGGATGTCTTCAACATAACCACGCTTACTTGGATATCTGAAAAGAGTTTCATCCCAGAGTCTTCATGAGTAATATAAGACCTGACAAGCCAGTTAATCTATAAATAAATAGCTCATAAGTCAATGCGTATTATTAGCACTTGTCAAAGCTATTATTCCACTAGCATCTGTAGGCCTAGACATGCGATGTTTGCCAAACATTAGGCCTACGGGGCTGTGGTGGGGAAGAGGGGAGCAGGCCGAGCGCTCTGCTGCCTTTATTATACTAATGATACAGATATTTGCGGTGCAAATACACGGCCTGCACCTATCAGGTCTCACCGGCAGCCATAATAGACATGGTTGTTATCCTAGGGTTAGGGTTGGTTATATAAGAGTACTCACTAAGCGTCATCACCACCTAACTGGAAAATGGAAGTATTTTGATGATCAATATCAGGCGCCCTCATTATACCTCCAGAGAGCACGGTCAGGACAGTGGCCACCCCTGAAGTCTTCCTTTTCAAGGTTCTGACCTTTTTAGGGAGTCGATACTTGCCACTGCATTTCAACATCTTATCGCTTGCTTTTTGTCATTTTAGGCTGGGTATCTTTAGAATGCAGTACGCGCATACACAAATACACACACACGGTGCACACCTTGTTTTACTATACGTGTCAACGATTGAGATCACAGGTCATTTGAGATCACAGGTCATCAAAAATTCTGTCCTTTCTAACCACTTCACCTAACCTTAATCATGAACTTAACTAATAAAACCCCTTGACGACCACAATCCTAATCTTAACCCCAAGCTTAAAAAAAGCTACATAAGTGAGGACCTGTAAAAGTCGTGATTTGCCGTGGTTTATTATACCAGTGAGGACGGCCGGACATCAAATACAAGTATAGTAGTGCATGCACACACACCCCCGCACACACATTTGGGAAAACCCACTGTAAGAAATGTAGTATGCACAGAGACTCCACACACCAACAGACTCAGAAATCACTTGTGGATTGCTTTTAAGATCTCCCCATTCTCCACTTTCATAGTTGTTATACAATAAAAAAACACCCTAATAGTCACTGAATAATTATAACATAGCATGTCGCTGTATCACAAAAATGTACAGTTATCAAAAGCAATTACTGGAAATGAGCATGTCATATGGACTTCCACGCACACACGTAAATACACACACCCGATTCTTCATGTGCTAAGTCTGTTTCAAGCAGCAAAACAGACAGAGGATTTACTTTAACAGGATTACATGGGATTAAGTCAGGAACGTGTGGAATAACTGAAGCCTATCTTAACCGCTGAAAACCAGGGGAGTGAAGACATACATCTTATCAGGCACATGTGCAGCTGATGGATATGCTTGTCTTCAATATGTCTGAATGCTGTGTGACTAATGATGTACAACCTTTTTAACAGTATCAGCCACAGTGACCAACACTAGCAATTTTACCGCTCTATATAAAAGTAGATACAGGGCCGGAAAACAGAGACCATGGCACCTTTTTCTGTCCTTTCCAAAAAAGTAAAAGGGAAGGTTTTGAGTGAGGAACAGAAGGGTTAGAATTAAGAGACCACTGCAAACTGAACTCTTCTGGTCCTCACTAAAAATGTACTCTTTCAACTTTTTTGGAAAGGACAGAAAAACGTGCAGTAATCAATCAACATTTTTTCCAGAGCTGCATATTTAGAATATACTACAGTATATTACCATTATTGTGTAGTATAAAGGAGGCACATTAGAAACATGGAAATTAAATGGACAATACAAAATATATTTGCTGCTTCCTCAGCAAACATATTTGGATTTTTTGCTTTGTTATGGGATGTGTTCTTTAGAATTTTTCTGTAGACATTTTGATTCTTGAAAACAAGGGTCTCTCGCAATGGGTATCTTGGAAATTATATGCAGTAATTAATTTTTCAAACATGGCAGTACTATCTTCAGATAGAAAGATGAGAAGAGTGTTAAATAACAAATGAGACCAGTCCTGTAGCGTTAATTTTTATCAAAGCCTCCAAAATGTACATACTTCCTCCAAGCTCCATAAAAGTGGATGGATGGGTATGTAGTCAGGGCCGATAGTGTTCCTTTACAAATTTTTTAATTATATTATGGTATGCTGACTTTACTTTTGAACAGTAGAGTAGAAGAGAAAGTTATCATTCTCAGAACGTTTTTGTCAAACTCGTTGTGACCGTGCTCAATACAGCAGTAGATTAGAAAGGTTTGGAGGAAAAGCAGTTCATCAAACAACTGCAAGATTGGTGAAATATAATTTTGTCATAAGTTCTTATGAATCACACAGCTTGCTCAAGCTACCAACTATACGCTTGAAGAATGCATTCACTTGCCTACAAACTGACTGAGCATACAGGCACTCAACATAGTCAGTACGCTGTGATCTGCCCCAAAGCAGTGACTGAAAACAACTATTTCATTTCGATTTGGGATGTCCAGTCTGTGTAACACTGAAGTTGGGGTTTGGCATGAAAATGCAATTTCCATAATGTTGCTATCTCCCTATCGTCTCGCTATTGATAGTCTGTGCTGAAAGTAAACAGCTGTCAGTTTTTTTTTTAAGTACAGCTCTCAAATTGCCAGAGCCATGTATATATAGAACAAGCGACCAAGAATGCATGTCTATATTGGTGGCTATACAAAGTTGACTGTCGCTAATATAACAGAAAGCCAACTGAATTCAACCACATGTCGTACTTGTCCCCGGTGGGCAGGAGAGAGCGTGAGAAAGAAGGTGATGTAGAGGGATAGTGTGATGTCATGAAAAGATCAGGATGAGATTAAGAAAAAGGAGACACTAAAAGAGTGAGATCATAGGGAGTAGTAAGAGAAAAGACCTTGGACATTACTGCCCACATAAAAATGTGAGACTGACTAATCTAAAATGCACTTTCAATAGCAACTACTTATTCACAACGTACCAATGATACGGCACCGTTTTAATATAATCAAACTTGGCAAATGTGAACTAGACATTGGGAGCACGGTTCCTAAATTAATTAAGAACTGCTAGTTGCAGAGAGCCACTCATGACCCCACCTGCTGCAATGGGATTGAACCCTAGCAGCCGACACCTAGCAACACCACATCTCCTCACGACCGTGCAAGTCAGCAGCTTCTTCACCGTGAGTGAACGCGCCTTGGAGACCAACGCTGGTCCTAGCAGATCGGAGGCAACAGGAGAATTATGAGCCAGTAAAATCATCAGCGACAGTCAAATAAATTTGCAGCGCAACGCTAGTGAACAGTCATTCATACTGTAAGCTTGTCACCCTTTTTCACTGTCTATTCAGAGCAGTGTTATTTTGTTGTTATTTTTTTATTCCACTTGGATGTGTAAGTTTTTTCTATCAGTGGCAAAAACTCCTAGTTAAATCCATTTTGGTTGTTGTTGTTGATTGGTGTAACTCAATAAAATGGAAAATTGGAAAATTCCATGGAAGGAAAATAATATTATACAGTATTATATCGTTCAGAAAATATTTTTTTCAATTAATCATTTATTTGATCATTAATCTAGTATAGTCTAAATATTCATCAACATGAATACTTCTTTGCGAAAAAATGGCTTCCCATCCTTTTACATACAAATGTATTAGCCGTAAGCCTAGTAGGAGTGCCGGCCCTTTATTTGTGCAGGACCAAACAGTATTAAAAGAATGCATGAAGTACATCTTTTTATATACATTTTCACTCTATGGGACATGTTCTGGAGTGAGGAAAGTGGCATGTGCCTGGGTTTTGAGTGGCACCAGTACAGGTCAAATATTTGTAGTTTTCCAGATAATAATTCCCAAAATCAATTCCAATATAAAATAAATCCAGGTTCTTGCATAAAAAATGATAAGAATAATAAAAAGCAACTTTTCTCTGCCTTAAGAACCCGACAGGGTGCTCTGGGTGCATAGCAATCATTTGGATTTGATAGCGCAACGTACAACACCGGCATAACTATACTGGCGCATCTAAAAAATATATATTGTGGAAAAGTTCATTTTTTCAAATCAAATGACCCCTTCATATATTCTAGATTCATTGTGGACCACAAAGTTAAACATTTCAAGTATTTTTTTTCCCAAATTGACAAATCTTTATTATAAATTATTTTATTCTAATATTTTGAGATACTTGATTTTTGATTTCCATCAGCTGTAAGCTGTAATCATCAAGATTGAAACAAAAAATGAAATGTTTCACTTCATGTATAATGAATCTAGGCAATAGGAAGGTGTCACTTTTTTATTTGAATTGCGGAAAAAAATTACCTTTGCCACGATGTTCTCTTTCTTTTAGATGCACCTCTATATTCCCCCACAATGGCTAAACTGCTTGGCAGGCTCGCCCCTTTCCCCAGGCTGCAGGCAGAGATGACAAAGATGCCATGGATGGATGCTGAGAGGCATGGCTGCCCCCAAATTAGAGGACTTTGCATAGCTAGCAGCATATAACTTGCTAGTTTAGGGCCAGGGCTTTGGTACAGTATGTGATGGGAGGCTACTGGAGTGTCCTGACCAACTTCTTATAGCGGTTCCTTTATTTTCATGCACAACATGACTGCATCCCATGCAGCACCCTATTTTATATATAGTGCACTACTTTCAAGCAGGGCCAAAAGAAGTGCACTAGCTGTGTAGTGAGGTGACCCATTTGAGATGCAGACAGTGACTCCTCAGTGCTCTTAAATAATCAAGCAAACCATTCCCTATTCTGAGTCACCATAACAGTGGCATCAGTCCAAAAGGGGTATCAAATCAGCAGTCTTTTCTCAACCAATAGACTTAGAGTATTGAATAATTTTTTATACTCCAGCACCATAACCCAGTGAGATAGCATAGCAGTTGTTGTATTAGAGTAGAAACCAAAAGGTTATTAGATCAAATCCCTGAAATGGCATAGTTTATTTTGTCCCTGAGCGAGGCAGTTAAGCCTCACCATGCCAGCTCTTTGTAACTCTCCAAATCCGCGTGTCCGGGCCAACTGCAGAAGCCAAATCTCTTTTGGACAGAGAAGTTTGCTGGTAACCAGGATTCCAATCTATGCATTTTTGGTAGGAGGCTTGCTTTGAATCAAACAGCACACAATGACAATACCTTTGATAACTGTTATGTATTGACTGTCAAAGTGACACAAAAGGAAAAGAACCGTGACAACCATAATATTGCCTAGTGCTGAAAAACAAAATTGAACATCTGCGGCAGCAGATGTTGAGCCGTTGAGCATCTGATCAGTAGATGCCTGGGGCGGAGGTTGGCAGAGATCCTCTATACCTGACAATCATATGTCGGGAGACATTGCCTGCAAGCTGCTGGGGTAACAAACACCTCATACCATGGGGATGTGCAGTACATTGATGCCTTTATGGCCCTGTTTACATTATATCAGAACTGGAAATTATATCAGATTAATCCATACATTGGTTCATGCATTATTTCAGTTTATAGTAATAGAACATGCTTGTGTCCGGAGTGGTCTCATGCTGGTCGTTTTTTCCTGTTTTTTGGAGTCTGACAACATGAGGATGAAAAAAGTTACAATGCACATCAAGCCTGTCCTTGAGGCAGATGACTCAGAATAAATCAGACACTTTTTCCAAAAATTGTCCATGCCAAAGTCAACTGTTTGATACGGTAAGAAGAAAGCACAATTGACTGCAGAACAGATTAATCTGTACCAGTGACAGAAAGAAGAAAGTGTGGGGGGAGGAACATCCTGTGATCCAAAGAATACCATACTTAAATGTGCCTGAGGTAGTGCTACGACTTAAGCATGTACAGTAAGTCAAAAGATAGGGCACACTTACCTCATATTTAATCAAATAGGTATGTAGCCCCAACGTTTGACTGGCACACTATGCTTGGAACTGGCTTCACTTTATTGCTGATGTGACATCTGACAGTAGCAGCAGATGAGGTCTGCGTTGTACAGGAACAACGAGTCTACTCAGATACAACCAAATGCCTCTGAACCCATTGGGCACTGCTTTATCATGCAGTAGAACAATGACCTCAAACAAACACAGCCACTAAAGTGTCTTCCATGGCCAAAACATGAACGAATCTTGACCATCCAAGGAGAACGTCTGCATTTCAGGCTACACCATGAGTGTTCATTTGAGTGAGTTATTTTTGAATGTGTGTTTGTGTGGGATGTTAGTATGTGTGACTGTGTCTAGAGTGTATATATATATATAGTACTTAAGGGATAGCGCACAGAGACATTTGATAATCATTGACATTTGATAATCTTTAATTTGGACGCGTGGTTTAACCGTCTTATGGCCTTGAGGGTAAAAGCTATGCAGGGTCTTGATGGTCACAAACGTGAGGCTATGGTACCACACATCATGGTGGACATGCAATAGTAGAGGGAATAGACTATGGACGAAGTCCTTCTGACTAACCAAAGTTCTAATACAGACACCATTCCGGCAGATGAGAAGAATGGGCCTAAGCCTAGGAAAGAATTAGCAGCTCAGGATATAGTTAATAGCTCACTTGCTAGAAAAAGATAAAGGCACCTAATTCATGTTTTGAATCAGTTACTGCTTACTTTCTACAAAACATCGTATATCACAAGGAAGGCATTGCGGATTGGACATGTATTATCATTCCCCTTGGGGGAAACAGTAGGTTTTACTGTCTGGAATTATAACATTATTGAACATTTCATAAAAAGGTCCTGACTTGGTTCCTCTGTGATATCCTGGGAACCTAAAGGGAACCAGACAAGGTGTCTGAGAAAACATTCACTTTGGCTCATTATGCCAATATCCTAAAGACAGTACAATCCAGGTCCTGACAACATGAGCCAGCAGGGTCAAAGAGCAGCCACAGCTGCATTCACTTAACACTTGTCCTGCTTATGTGTTTGCATTTGCCTAGTCTCAAATGCCAAATAATGAGTTTTTATGTCAAAAATGTCTTTCGATCCCAGAAACCACAGCCACAAATATATACCCAGTTCATCTCAGACCATTACATCATGAAGTCATTTTCAGCGCTACGGACAGAATGTATCTGACATTGGCGATGTTGTGTCTCGGATGTTACTCCCTCTAGGGACAGCTGTTTCCTGGCAACATGACAGCCAGATCAGTGAATAGATATGGCGACACAGGAAAAAACGATGTTATTGAATTAAAATCCAGGTGGACCCTGCCTCTTTGTCCAACTACCCAATGGGTCTCCTGTGTAATTGTGTTACCCTGTCTAATGGCTTCTTTCATGCTGCTTATCTCAGATCTGTAAGAGGGAGAGCAAGAGTGACCAAGAGAAAAAGAAGAGAGTGGATGGTGGAGGGAGTGAGGCCGAAAATGAGTTGTACCAAGAGTTAACACTAATTGTGGAGGTCTATGTTACAGTCCAATTACTATTTACATTTGAGGGGTTTTTCCCCCACTTACCGGCAGTGTTATCCAGAGCGACTTACAGTTATCTTAGGACAGCTTGGTTAGACAACTACGTACTTCTGTAATAGTAAGTACAGTTCACATTATACTTAATTAATTAGTTACAACCAAAGTCTGTAATAGTAGAAATATTATATAGATTAGGGGAAGCATCAGCTCATTCCTTGATGCTCTGTAGGGAAACCCCATGGACTTGTAGTGGATACAAACTGCTACTGGAGTGCAATAGGTGACATTGTAGAAATTCGGAAAGTTAAAAAAAAAATACGAAGGAGCTGTCAATACGCAACATCCATCTCAGACGGCCTCAAGAAGTATTTAGGGTGGGGTGGGTAATGAGTAGGGCTTGTCTCTGCACAGGCTATGGGTATTATGGTAGTTCACTCTGTCTAAATGAATAGCTGTCAAATGGTTGCTTCCTCTGTCCTTCGGAGAATCTCAAATGCATTTCCTTGATTTGTTGCATCTTGCCTCGCATCAGAGTTCCCTTACAGGGTTTTTAGAGGCGAGAGGAGAGGAAGTAAGGGGAGAAATTCTATTGAGACTTGGTTTCTTCCATTCCTCACATCCTCTGCGCTTCAGCTCCCAATGCACATTAAAGACACAAGGTGTGAAGGAAACAAGGACAGAGGAAGCCAAGGCATTTGAAGACCTGAATACTTAAAGGATTATTTTATTTAGCAAGTTATTATAATTATTGTCAATTTCTGAGTTAAACGGCTTATTGTACATCAAAACACTCCTAAGGAGCTTTTTTAAACAGATGTAACAGAGTTAAGAATGTACCGTAGCTCACTCCGCGGTTAGCTTGAAATGTCTCCCATGGGTCCTTCCAAATGGTACCTTTCGTACAGCTCAAACGGTTGGAGCTTTGTCAATCAGGATGGTCACGTGTGTTGTGAAGCACAGGACGACAACATGGCATCCAGACAAGGGCCAGACGAACTGTCAGTGGAGGAAGCTAAACTGTTAGCAACAGCACTGTGACGTTGGTCTCACAGACAATCTGACAATTCTGAATACTGTTTACTGCAACCCAACCATAAGCAGAGTCTTATGGAATAATGTACTATTTTGTTTGTCCTTATACAACAACACATCAAAGACAACTGAGATCTCATGTAGGGTTCCTCAAGGTGACTTTAGGCCCATTTTATACTGTTTATATGGTCCTCAAATATATCATACCAAATGATCAATTCAAAAGGATCAAATGATTTGGATACTGGTGCACAGACTCAAAGAAACTTAAAGCAAATTGCTTTCTCTAGATTTAGACTCAATTTAGTAGGCAGCAGCTCAGATCCCACCAAGGATCAAGAGTACACAAACCTATTTAAAAGTTCCTGCATGTGCTCCTTTTAGTTTTTTTTTTTTTTTAATGTATTTTTTTAAATACTAAATTGTTTTTTATGCACTGCATAGCCTTGCACCCAAATGCATGTCTAACTATTTTAAGAAACAGAACTTGCCCAGTCGGTCCCTCAGATCTTCTGCATTACCAGTCTCCAAATTGATTGATTTTAAAGGCTATTATTGTTCTCAGTGTGTAATGAGCACAACGGTGGTTCGCGGTGTAGCATTGTGTCCCTTGCACATAGCGATGTAAGAATATCGCCCTCTAGTGCCAGGTCACTAGCATTACTAGAACAAATCAAATATTTCCGTAAGAGACCGTACAGGGGTATTCCACCCTTAAAGTTTCAGTGGAAACTTTAAAGTTATTAAAATTCTGTGCATCTTCCCACAAGCAATTACAGTGAACACTGCGACTGCAACCATGTAAAGTTACAAGTGTAGCAAATCCTGTAGCATTTTTATATATAAATAGATTTTGAGTTTAATTATGTCCTCTTTGTGGCATTCAATGCAGGCCTACATTCAATAATTTTTTTTACAGTAGAGCTCGACATTCATGATCTTGTAACTTGGTCCGGGACACAATGGCCAACCACATTAGAAAATCAACCAGTTTAATACATTATAACTACTATAAAGAGAGTTAAACAATGTAAGCTACCCTCTGCTTATCACTTCTTATAAAGAGTATATTACCAACATTGCCTTTACAATAACACACTGCCTCTAAATTAGATCAGTGTTTTAAGCACTTTAATGAAACGAAGCAAAGGAAATACATACATACATACATGTCAAATACACAATAACAATATGTATATAACGTTTGTTAGGTTGCAATTATATTTGACTTAACATTCCTATGACAGAGTAAGGCATTCTTGGTGTAACGGGCTAATGCAGTTCAATTAATCAATTAATTGTTTGCTTGGTAGTCAAATACTAAGTACATTAGACATTTGCAGCCTCCAGCTATAGATAATTCACGTGTTTTTAATTGCTTGGTTTACTGCGTAGATGTATAGAAAATGTAACCGCTTTTCATTCTAGCTCATTTATACAGAACGTATTTATATTTCATCCACAGTAAACATTTCTTTCGGAGTAAATCAAATGGTTAAGCTTCGACAAATGGCAGCCGTGGTCTGGCCGCTGTATTAGTTTGGTTATATGTTTAATGCGACCCGTATCGTAGACAGTAAAAGCCATGTGAAAACGTTGAGTGGGTTTATCCCTAATGAATGCTGGATAATCGCATAGGCTAGATGTTCTTGCGTATATGCACTAGACATGAGGGAGAGCCTACCTCAAAAGTTGATGGATCAGGACGGGTACTTTCCCTAATGTAGAATTCCCGCGGTAAGGCTACTTATACCAATTTGCAGTTAAACATTTAGGATTTGTTTAACATACTTTTTATCTAATTATCTATTATAGTACTGCCCGAATACACAATTAATCATTTGAGATGGCGGGTGTGGCAAATGGCCTTTTTACATACGCACGCGCGCAGTTTAGAGGGTACATTGAATTACAAGTTCCAGTGGTTCTTTGTTCAACCTCATCGTCAATTGCACCCACCTGGTGTCCCAGGCAATAATTAGTCCATGATTTGGAGGTTGCAATGAACAATTAAGAGGTTCTTGCTTCAATGGCAGGAGTTGAATACCACTATTCTACAGGGACCGAGACAACTAACTTAAAGGGACACTAGCATTCTGCCTCAAAAGATTGGTCTTAACCAAGATTGGTCCTGTATTGCCATCTTGTGACAACATAGTGGTACTTCATGAATCACAGTGCTTCAAATAGCCCAACTTTAAAAGTTTATCAGCATTCAAAAATGTGTATTGTGTCCTTCAGTATTTATTGCTGGTTTTATAAGCAGCAGGCCCAAAATACTATTATAGGAGTAATGAGTGGTTTCGATGACCAAAATTGCAACGATGATATAATGAACAAAACTAGTAGTAAAATATACTATAATATGTTGAAATGACTTGTTAGAGACACCTGTAGCTACTGTATCACATATCACATAATACAGTAATCACCCACCTTTTTCTTTGTACATATATTTAATATTTAGACTTGGGGCAACAGCCGTTGTTTTTACAGCACAATTTGCATAATTTATCAATACCTCCTGTGTACAATCACAAAACCATGACATTATAGATGTTTCTGTTTACATAGAAGTGGAAAACCAGACAGATTTTACAAGCATCATCTTTGTACAGTTAGCATACATCTTTAAATAATCAGATAATTTTTCTTCATTTATTATCCCGTAACATTTGTTCTCCCCATCGCTCTTTTTAAATAGAATTTCTGGACACAAAAATAGTATGAACGAACCACCAACGAAACATGCAACATCCATTGTTGTGAGCACATTTAAATTCTCCTGCAACTACTTGAGTTGATATTAAGATACAAAGAGCTCAATTCAATTTGCATTGCAGAAGTTCAGCGTTCTAGGGTGATTTAAATGCAAAGGCAACGTTCCCTGTATTAGCAGAGACGGCATTCACAGTAAACCCTGTAGCCTCAATAGGAAATTCACGCTATTCATCACTTGAGCGATACATATTGAATGTAACCCAAAGTTTGTCTGTTTGAATACTTTGACTGTCGTATCTGGTGTAAGGTACATCAGGTCTTTACTCCTAAATATATTCTGCCCTGTCATCAGAGTAATGTACTATCTGTGTTTTCCACCTATGATCACTGGCCAGATGTAAATGAATCCCTTCACTTATGTCTATTAAAATAAAAAGTTGTTTTTACTATGTAGGGAACAAAAAGATGCATTCCCACTTGAGTGTGTCTAAGGTGTGTGTGTCTGTGTGTATCTAAGGCAGGTCACACATGGAGAACGGAAAGGTGCACTTTCAGGAGGACTTGGCAAGGAATCCACCTCAAGTGGATAAACCTTTTTGACAGAACATAAAGTAATTACATCATCATTTTTTTTGGCAGTTTTTATATTACATACATATATAAGTTAAAAATAAAACTATTTAAAAGTGGGGGGGTGTAAAAAGTCAGTGAAATGATCTGTGTGTATGTGTGTTTCTGCTGGGACATTGGACCAAGGATTATATTTCCGGGCTACAAAAAAAGCACAGTTAATTTGTTTCTGGAAAAAAATAAAAATTGTAAATCAGTTATACACTGTACATCTAACATATAATGGAGTAAAAAACAAGAATACAACAGGGTACTGTATGTGCAATAAATAAACTTGCTTTTAACAGTACGAGAAAAAAAAAACTTACAAGGGAAGTTCACCCACATATTTTCTTGCCTAATTTTCACTGTTTCTATACATTCTGTTTTGCTACAGAGTAAATGGTTGTTACCGTTTAGGTAGGTCATTGTGATGAGCAACTACAATGCTTCATGAAACTGTGTCTATGTTATAAATAGCTCACAAACATATTTCTTGACAATCGTATATTAGTCTTCCTGCACAACATTTTATGGGTTATAAACCCATGTTTGAAAAGTGCAGTTTAGATCTGCAAAAATCCCAAAATGTGTATTCATTCTTTTACCATAACCTCATGTCCGAAACCATTGACATTATGACATCCTGATGTAATATGAGGGGTTTTGCAATATTTCAAAGCTTTTGAAATGCTACTTGGACTTTTTCAGAACTCAATGCAGAAAATGGCAAGTAATTGCAACCAATTTCCTCTTTAACAAAACAAAATAATCAAACGAAATAGAGCGAAGAGCAGAAATATGGGAAATAATGTCATGTAAAAATGTGTGAAATTCCCCTTTAAGTGCTGGTAGACTAATTTTAATTCCAAAAGGTACTAATTAATGTAGAGGGTAAAAAAATACAAAATCAATATACATATAATGTGAACAATACAAAAACAATCCTTCCTTACAAAGCATTGTTAAATTAGACTGTAGAATCTAGACAGAGATAGTTTAGAGACAGTCACAACACAGTATATGTTGCATAGAATCAGCTGGAATGAACCTGTGGTTTTGGTCAACACTTGATTAAGGTCAAAGGTCAAAATGTCACTATCAAACCAACTGGCCCTCACACACCTCGACCCTGGGCAGAATATTACTCTGAGTGTGTGTCCTTCAAATCTCACAGTTCTATAGCCTACAGACGCACACTGACCCAGAGCAAAATAAATGTGTAGCCATGTAATATTACCAACATACCAACATGTATTCACATTGTAGCACTTCTTAATTGTAGCAAGTTCAATTCGACTTACAATTTTACTTTAGAAACAACAGATGCATGCCTTTACCAAGCTTTTCCCATAGACAAACCAAGCCCAATAGAAGAACATGTACCTAGCTCGATACATGACAGAGCTAGACACACCAACAGAAAGTGGTCCAAAGCATGCTGTGTCCAGTACCTCTCCCACCACTCCGTCGCTAACTATCCACTGTATTGACAGACATGTGTTTAGGGGGACCCTGATTTTGATGAACCATGGAACATACTTTACTATACACATAGGCCATGAGGGTTATCAAGTCAGTTCAACTATATTATATTTCTATATTATGCAATATACTTTGTTATTTAGTTTGTATTATTTGTAAACTATATTTTTGTGTATAGATATATATAACTTTATTCTATGAGAGGGGACAAGTATTCATTTATACATTCTAAAACGTGACAAAGTGCAAAGTAAAACGTGACATAGTACATGTGACATGATACATTATTTCTCTTTCTGTGAAATATGAGGAAAAGTCAGAACTATGCTAGTCCTTTTTAAAGGAGTTGTATTTCACCAAGAGAAAAAGAAAATGTCTTGAATCTACTGCATGAATATAGTATCTCTCACAACAACATTGTACTTAACTATGCACAAAGTGAACATCATAGGTAACAATGCAACTGTTGACTTGTGCGGGATGCAGTAGCTACTAGATAGCATATATTCAACATCTGAGGTTCATTAGGTCACAATTGAGACACAAATGAAAAACATTTTGCAACTGAAAACCAAAAAGAGCACACCGCGAGGCAGTCCCTCTTTGTGTCAGTTGGTTTGTCTCAGTTTTTCATCTCTGGTGTCTAATCAGCGTGTCCCTACATGAGACCTATCCAGTCAGATAAAATTACACCCATTGGAAAATGCTTAGAACAATCTGTACATACTATATCTGCTATAACAACACACATCTAAAGTGAATGGTACGCGACAGACAGGTGACAATAGTGTTGTTCCAAAATCATGCTTGTTGCAAGCTTTGTACCTTTTGTTAGATGAGAAAGGTTTTTCAGATAGAGATAGAAGTAAAAGGATTTCAGAAAATATTCTGTCAGTCCATGGCTAAAAATGATTCATTTAACAAACATTACTTAAACAATTGAGGAGAAGATTAATGATATTCAATAAAACTCTAATAATCATAATTACAATACAAAAATAAGAAGTGCAATCTCAATAAAATAATTATTCACCATTCCCAAAATGCTTAATTCAATAATTAATTTCTGCGAATAATATTCAAAGCCATGAGGGGAATCCAAAGATAGTTCTAACTTCATTCATAAATAAAAACATCTGCATTTAAATAAAGCATTGAATTGAGCCCACGACCTGTATCCAGTTGTCAGTAATGTAGGGTTGACATGTGTTTGAATGTTTTTGAGGGAGTGTGTGTGAACCTGTGAGTGTGTAATACCTGGTTAAATAAGTCTGTTCTTGCTTTGTTGCCACACCGTCCGTCCTTCACTCTCCCCTAGCTACACTCCTTTCTGTAAACACAAATACATGTCTTGGAAACACATAACTACTTCCTAATCTCCATATCTCCAAACGCATCTCGATAAAAGATCACCTTTCCAATAAGCTAAAACAACTCAAACCCTGACCACCGACGACACGCACCATACATAAGACATGCCTGAACCCCCAAACCTTAAGACACATTAACACTCCCCCCCAGCATTGGACCCACGAGTAAGTCCAGTACATCCATAAAGAGTGAATCGGTGATGGAGACCGTTAACTCAAGTGCCTCATCCATCCCCTTCTGTCTCGGAGTTAAGAGCCTCAGGATGAGACCAAGGCAGTAGGTCTGTTAGGAGTGGATTTGAGCAGAGCTAGCCAGCAGTTTGTGCCAGCTGACCACTCGCTTCCGCAGGTCCACCTTGTCTAGCCACACGTAAGCCTCCCCGATCAGGGTTTTCTTCATGAATTTCCCCCCGTTGGACACCAGGAAGAGCTGGATAGAGGGTAGAGAAGAGCCCAACTGAGAACAGATGCCCCGCAGATTGCAGATATTCTGTTATCCAGTGAATTCCACGGCAACCAAGAACAGACTATCACGTGCACGTGGGTTGGCCTGTAACAAATGGCCATAACGCAATGCTCACTGGATCCCTATAAGCATTGTACACACTTAAAGTAAATGACCAGAGGATTAAATGACCAATGGACAGACCTGCAGGGAGTGGCCAGTGGGGTTCATACTGAATCTGAAGGTTTCGTTGAAAGAAGGCTCGCGGTCATGACGACACACCCGGGTCTTCTTCTTGATGATTCTCTTCTGGGTTGCAATGTTCACCACGTACAGCTTCACATAAAGGTCTGGGGACACACATATGAACACATTTGCACGCAAGAATACACTCAAAGCAAATTTGGAAGAAAATACTTGTCTGTAAAACTTTGCGAGTATGAGTGTCTGTGTGTACAGAAGCCTTACTGTGCAAAGGAAAGTGTTAATAACGTAATTAGATCAGTAAAAAGTGATGTAATGTCATACCCATGTTATATTGCATCATATGCCATCAGCCGTCAGAATTCAATCCACCCGGTTAATAAAAATATATTAGATACATAAGATAAATAGTGTATAAATCCATATATGGGATTGACACATTTGTTTTTCTACACAGACACAGGGTGTGGATTTAATCTGAATGGCTTAAGTGTTACAGATAGTGGGATTGCAAAATAAAGGTTAAGCTATCATGTGCTGCATTTACCATGATTGTAGTCTTCACTAACGCAGGGATTTCACCTTCATACATTATTTTAATCTTTCCGTATTGTTGCTAGAACGACAGATTAAATCCATTCGTCGATCGAAGAATGTGAATTTTGTTTGTGTTTAATGTGCCATTACCAGGCAGGTGGTCTGGAGATTTAAACCTGTAGGTGATGTTCCTGCACTGGAGAACCTCCAGCACCAGCTGGTCTCCCTCTGTCTTCAGCTCCTTCTTCAGAGCTATCTTGATCTCTCCCATCACCTGGGACTTACCTACAGACACAGACACAGACACAAACACACACACACAGACACACACACCAGTTTACCTGCACTCAATGATATATGGATGTGCAAACACAGTACAAACAGGTGTGCTATGTTGCTGATACGCTACTCAGATATCTGTTGCCTTGCTAGTTAGCTGTGCTGTTCTGTCTCTAATGAATACACGTTTGAAAACTACTATGGTTACACGCCTGAAAACCACACTCATTGCGTTTTCCTTTTCAGAAATGATGTTTAGGTCACGGCTATAGCCAAGCTACTTCCACTGAACACCAAATGATATACCGTAGCAGAAACCGTTTATCAAAAGAGAAGCATCAGCGGGGGTGGGGGGGTCAAACAGGTAGAAGCTCTTTCAGGTCCCATTTATTCGTTTGCAATGAGTTTTGTAACATGACAATCTTAGAGTAATGTGGAAACTAACTGGAAATTACATTTTTTATAAGCTGTGAATAAAGACCAGGGCAGCTGAAACACTACATACTGTGTGTTAAATGAGTCTATCGTCTAAGTGCTCCTGAGAGAATGCATTGTTTGTGTGTGTGTGTTTATTTCTATTAGAGACTGAACAGAGCTGAAAATTACAAAGTGATAACTAGATATTTTTCAGTTCGTGTCACACTCTTGGTCATCACTTCCTGATGATTCATGACTGTTGCTGTTCACACCAATCAAAACACTAGCAGAGACTGGACCTGAAGAGAACAGCCCAGCAAAACCCATCTGAGGGAATTATTGACACTATAGAGAGTTACCAGAGCCTTCAGCTGAATATTTCTTTAGTTGACATTTCCATTGATGGTTCCACCCATTTTGAAGAAAAACTGGATGGGAATTCTTTATGGGTTGAAGAATGATCATACAGTGTGATGCCATTCAGTCCATTCAAAGAAATCGGCAGTATGCATTCTCTCGGTTCCTATGACAACTCTTCTACTAAAAGATAATGGCCCCAAAGGTGCTGCCTATGCCCTCACAGACGACATTATCAACCAATATATGGAACTGGCGGAGCCTCACACATGCACGGAAACACCGGTACACGTTCACACATACCACAGCATCCAGCTCCAGATGTCAACACTAAAGTGACTCATCTTACCCTCAGAGTCCATATGGCCCATTGGTGATTTTGCCACGTTAGTGCCATTTGGAATCTTCCCACTGTCCAGAACAAGAGTATATCGAAATACAGGAATATGTATGTATGTATATATATATATATCAACATATTTACACATAGCAACGTCCAAGCATTTTTATTTCCATTGGATGTATACACTGATTATGATTTTGCAATTTGAAATTACCAGAGTTTCTATACACACACCAATTTCAGAGATGGTTAAGAGACTCTAATTTCACCTAAGGTTTTGGGACAGCTGGGGAACTTAAGGTTTAGGGACAATTGTGTCCGGTTATTCATTTGTGTGTTGGTCAAAGCATATGATGGGCTCAGTGGTTTGCAAAAGATAAGTGACTAAATAATAAAAACAAATGTCCTTATTTGGAAATTACACGAATCGGTCTGAAAACTGTTGGTGACCTGAATAGGTGGATTATTTATACAAATAACTAATTTCTAAATAGTGAAACCACTGTGTTCACAAATACCTTCAAGTATTACCTGAGAATCTATACTATGACTTCATAGTAATGTTGGATTTAAACCAAGCAAAAGAAGAAAAATATATCTGATATATTTTATCCTATATGCAATCTGAGGGCATTGCATATAGGATAAACAGTGTGTGTGTGTGTACTCACAATCGAGGGACCTGAAATATGGCACTGTCTACAGCGTTAGTCCCACTGTCATCATCCAACAGGCTGTAGGCGCTGCCACTCAGACCACTGTCCAATGAGGCGGCTGTTACTGGGGCGTCGCCGGACCTGTGTCCAGTCCGTGCTGTGTAGAAATTCGACCACACAGGGCACGAGAGAGAGAGAGAGAGAGAGAGGGAGATAGAGGGAGATAGAGGGAGAGAGAGGGAGAGAGAGGGAGAGAGAGGGAGACCCATTCAGGCCTGGATGAGAATATATATTTTGGGGAATAACATATGCTGGACTATGGGTAAAAATGAAGGCCATGGATGTGTAAAAATAGGGCTTGCCAGCTTATACTCCTTAAACCTGGAAAATAGTTGGATGGTCTGGTTCGTTGTCCATTTCTGGAGGTTGCTTTAGAAGCTGTTAGAGTGGCTTTTACACCCCTCCATAAATAAATAACAATTTCCCAAAAAGCACCAACCTCACATTTAACTTCCCTGAACACACATGCTTAGCACGACGGAAATACAAGTGTCTACAAAATTAATAAAATGTACATCCAAATATGACAGTTTCCACGACATATTGTAACTATGAGCGTGGTGTGCTGCGTGTGGTGTATGTGTGTTATCTGGAGAATAAACAAACCCAAAACCTTTCCTCAGGTACAACAAAAAATGGATACAGCCCTACCAATAGCACCGCACAAAACCTGGCACAAAGCGTACATGAATGGACAAATATAACAGCAGATAACAAACCTCCCACAAAAAGAAAACAACAATTTTTAAACGGATTAATCAGAGAGACACAGAGACAGCAAAGACAAAACACAGCAGTCCAGAAAAATACTCACAGATTCAGCCACATAAATATAGACACACAGTCAGAATCTATAACGAGTTAGTATTCTAAATGTCGGACTGAAACTAAAAGTGTGTCCCTGCTTTATCGAAGTAGTGCTAGTTATTGATGATTTAAAAACTGTTTAAATGTATATTTATTTATTGGCTGTATATTTTAATAAGGTTTTATGCACTATTTATATTCACAACAAGACCATGATGGACACTAAATTGTAATACTGTATCTTTGCAATATCATGAGTTACTGAATGGATTAACAAGGCAGAACTTCTGTGCACCTCAAGCCAGTTGATCTAAAGCCACTATGGCCTAGCTTCTTCACATTTATCAGAGCCATCCGAGCAACCTTTGTTATATAAGCACTGTGGTGAGGCAGGTAAAGAGTATGACTGATTGATTGTGAATGGCGTGGTGTGGGATGCGTGAGTCATGTGACATGAAACAGGATTCATGCCGACTCTTTTCTCAGGCCTTGCGACACGACAACAACATGGCGAAAATGAGAAGTTTGCTAATACCATTTACTGTGTAAGTAGGAGCCAAGGCCATGCCTACCTGCACAGTACAGTGAACCAGAGTTTTTTGGTAAGGACTTGTGAAGATCACATTTGTTTTCCTGGGAACCACGGTATTCCATTTCCCGGTATTAGCAAACTGTGTCGGCGGCCATTAAGAAAGTATGTCTCACTGCATGAATCTCTGGGCAAGTGGCTGTGAGTCTGTTGTCTCACACACAGCACTACGGTCTATGATCCCTCTCTCTCGCCTATATTCTCAGTGTGTCTCTGTTACTGCAGGTGTGCGTTAGTAATATCGTAGCACTTATTTTCTCTTTCTCTCCAGCTGCAAAAACCTTTGCAACCAGTTACACAGCAGAGGAGACTCGCGACTCTCACCTCCTTCCATACGTGGCCTCTCTTCAGACAAGGCTTTCCTGAGGGTCAGGTGTCTGCCGTCTGCTCGGCTCCCATTGGCTGATGGAGCGGTGCCCGGCAGGGCGGGGAGCGAATCGGATTGGGCTCTTTGAATGGTGAGCACGCCCACTATGCTGTGTCTGTGGTGCCTCAGGGAGAGGCGGCGTTTTTGGGCTGGGGGGTAGGAGACTGGAAGAAGGGGTCGGAATGGGGGAGGGGGTAAGGGGCGCAGGCGCAGGTCAGGGTCACGCCAGTGGGTAGAGGTCAAGAGTTCAATGCCGGGGGGGCAGAGGCCAAGGAGAGGAGCGGGGCAGGGCGAGATGGAGACTCAGAGAGCATGTTATCACCACGAAAACCAGCTTTACTGTGAGTTACATGCAGCCACAGTGCGCAGTGCAAAGACACCTCGCCCCTCCACGCCACGTCGGACAGGGTGGGGGTCGTGCAGCGTCTGCTGAGGGGCATTGTGGTCCAGAAATTAAAAAGGGTGTTTAGGGGAGGGGCGGTGGACTGCATGCACAGCCATCTCAGAGTGGAGTAGCTTCAGAAAGCCAGCCGCTTAGGTAAAAAACAGAAACCAAAATAAGTCCAAAACATGAAAAAAGAGGGAAGGAGTTTAAACTGGGAGACTTTCTTCTGAGTTCAAGTGCTTGGATCAGGTATTTAATCTAATTGTAATTTCTAGCCTCTACTCTCCTGGTTCTTGATACCATGGCTAGTCCCAGTGGAATAATGTCAGTGATAGTTAGGTGACTTGCCTAGTCATGTGAGAGAACAAGCAACAGTGCTATGATCTGACCATGATTGGCAGAGAAGTGCCCTTTCAGAAGCTGTTTCAGGTTGGGGGTATTAGGGTTAGTCTGGTTTAGGATTATCATTAGGCATCATTCTTCTAATCTGTCATACAAGGTACATTTTCAGCATTTAACATTCAGTTAACATTGAGGATTTAATAGAGGATTTAGTGTTAGTTTTTGCAATAGCTGTGTTAGGTAGTTTATATTTCCTTTTTATCAATGTCTTTTAACAGCAAACTTCGTAGCTCCGGAGGTTCACTGACACACGAGAGGAAAGTAGGACTAAAACGTACATGTAAAGACGAAGTGCTACGGTAAGTGTGATGCTGGATCTACACACTGTGTGAACATACAGAAGAGCAGCGATGAGAGGTGAGCACACTGAGCACGGAGGGGACCAGAACGAGGGAAAAGGAAACCAACGTAGAAGAAAAAAAAGGGGAAAAATAGTGAAAGAAAAACGGAACAGGAGGGGAAACAGATGAGCGCGAGGCGGCCATGCTGCGGAGGCTTTATTTGCGTCGTTTACTTGGTTGGAGGCGGTGCTGTTGCTGCGGAACCGGAGCTTCACTGATTGCTATGGCGACACCACCGGTGCCATCCTGCTGGTGCTGCCTTGTACTTTTGCGAGGCGCTGGGCGCGGAGCTGCACGTGGCGTATGTTGGCTGTGGCCCTCAGGTGGGGAAGGCTTCACCGTGCCGGGACTACTGTGAGATTTCTCAATAGTGGGCACCTGTGTGTCTAAAACAACCAAATTCAGGAATTACTATTTTAAGCTACCATCTGTTTCTGTGCTCTTCTGTTTTTACCTCAGGGATAGACAGTTATGGAGCCCTCTCTGACCCCATGGGAGGGGCTACTTCCTGCTTGGGCAACACATGTTTAGGGTGTTCCACTGAAATGTGGTGTGTTCCAATGAATTTTAAGGTTCAGATTTGTGAGGTAGGGGTTCTTTCAATGCGTTAGGACGGAAATGTAGGATTCTGAGAGTACCAAGATTCTGAGTTGAGTGGAGTCATGGCAACGGGGGAAAAATAAAAACATGGCAAAGCTAATAGCATGAGCCAAAGCTACCAATGACAGAGAATGTGGAGAGAGAAGGGAAGAGGAGAAACTGACAGAAATGGGAGATAAAACAGACACAGAGAAAGAGAGGCAGAGATAGACAGAAAAAGAACAATAGCTGGGGAAAAGGACTGAAAATACAGGAGAGCAGGAAGGGACAAAAGCAAGTACAAATAGAGAAAGGAGTGTGGCAGGTTGTTCCTGAGGAACGGAAGGCGAGAGGGGAGGGAAAGACAGAACCACTCCTACCCTTGGCTGGATCAGGGAAGATCCCGTGGCTCCGGCTCTTGATAACCGACGACTTGGGCGAGTCCTGGCTCCCGTGGGCAGGGTTTTTGGGGGAGGCGTGCTGTGAGGGTTGTTTGGGGGAGTGCTGGCGCCCCTGTCCAGAGTGGGAGCGTCGGTGATGCTCCCCTTCACTCTGTTCTTTCAGAGGGAGCCAGCGCGGAACGTTATCCATGTTCCCCGTGTTGGAAAGGTCGATCAGCACCTAGAAGATAACCCACGAGCAAGCTCCCATCTATCATTAGCCTCACGTAGTAGCAGGTAGCAGAAAGTAACTAACAGCAGCATCACAGCTACGCATGTCACCTTTACAGACGAGCTGAATGCATCTTGCTCACCTCTCCCAGAAAGTCGTTGGAGGAGCACTTGTCATAGTCCCACACGCTCACCTCCAGTGTCTTCTTCCTCAGCTGAAATAACAAAGACCTTATGACTACTCTGAGCACAGACAAGTACGGTTTATACATTGACCAACCAATATCAAATACACTGGACATTGTAATTGGGTCAAAACATGTTTGAACACCGCAATGCAGTACCTGCTCCAGGTGGATGTTCTTATAGATGACAGTCTGGTTCCACTCTGGGTTCACACTCTTTCCAGCGTGTTTGGACCTTCTCTTATTCTCAGCACTGGAATTACACACAGACACGGAGCAGCCTTCAGTAAAGTATACCCACACATAGTACACATTGACACACACACACAAACACAAAACGCATAGGTTCAGATCACAATAACACACTGTATGACATTAACAAAGTTAAGGCATAATGTTAGGGTCTGGTAAGGTTTGAGAAAAGGGTGTGAGGACACGATGCAGGGGTGTAGAGAACAATTTAGGACACACTTAAAAATGCTTGACTGTAAGAAACAACACTGGATACAACGTAAATCACAATATCAAGTAGTCCAGGGCATTAGCATAAAAAAGGTATGAAACAGTGGCACAGCGGATACAAGTGTGAAATTTGGTAGAGATGCTCTCTGGGATGACGTATTAACTCGTTTAAGAAGTGGGTGCCCAAAACATAATCCTAAATGGCAACCAATTCTGAATCGGATTTTGGAAAGATGTTGAATTTCTGATGCCAAATATGAAACCAGTCTTAGATTTTTCCGATTAGCGGATAAGTAGTTCACCTGTCTTTCCTGGAAACGACCAACAAACAACCTGTAAAAACCCCTCGAACATCATGAATCATCTTACCGCCGTCTAATAAATTAACCCACTGCCATCACACTGAAGAAGTTGCATCATGTATATGGTGGACCAAATCCAATTTGCTTGCAATGATACCAAAATAAATTTTGTAGAAGGCAATTTGCAGATTAAGGTAATATCTGTCTATGCCCATGTAATATTCTAATCAAAGAGAATTTCAATCCTTGTCCACTCCTTTTCGACAAATCTGACATTTGACAATTGTTTGCTATTGCTCAGTAAGTTTGTTCAGTAAAGATTTCTTAAAGTGATAGTTAACTTTCAGAAATATATTGTCTACCTTTCAAAAAACAGTTATCTATAGAAAGCAAATGTTTGTGTGTATGTTTGGTTGACTGGGTCTTATGGGACACCATAGGACAAGATTTGTAGAGTTGAACAGCTGCCCAGTGTATATTTACAGACAGCAAACTCATTCTTGTTTAGAACCAGAAACAATGATCTAGTTCATGTCTTCTAAATTCCTCAAAGATTTGTCAGCTGGAAGGTTGACTTTCTTTTGAAACATAGAAAGCAGACATATTCAGAGGTATCCATTCTTTCAGTGCTGGAACGCTGAGCAACGGAAAGAAGGTGTAGCTGACTCAAACACAGTTAAACTCTGTAATAATGAAAAAGGGAATTAAGCATTTATTCCTAAGGGATGTTTTACAAATGAAAATCCTTTAGAGTAAAGAAAAAGAATCACTCATACATACAGTATATCTAGAAATGAATCATTCAGATCTAGGCAGAAACAGAATGCTATTTTTTCTTTATTCTCTTGGACCATTCTTAACTGATAAAGTGTCATAGGGTAAGGAATATTTTTGTACAGGGGGAGTCTTCAGACGGCTCAAATGCCCAGAACGTTCCAGACATTCATGGTAGCAAGACCTGATCCAATCAGTCGGCTGGTTCATACTGAATACCAGCTTCAGCCCAGGGCTAAACATTAAAACAAAACATGGACAAGCTTGTGCTACACAATCTTAAACATGTGAAATTCCCAAATAAATCCAGAGTCACTGATTTCTGGTGCGAAGTCATTCTGAATTCGAACATAACCATACATCCATACCACTCCTTTCAAATACTAAGACTAGCCTGTCAAAAAGACAAAAATCCATTAGCAATATTGAAATGTATTTTCATACTTTTTCCGGAGAGGTTCAGAGATGGCACGAGAGGATATACGTATGATATGTCCTTCAGTCCTTCAAATAGAGGGATCCTTAACCTGCCAACTCAATATAAGCTGGATATAGACTTCCTAGCCATATGCGCACCCTTCTTTTGATGCCAAAATCATCAAGAGCTATAATTGTCCATTCTATGACTGACATCAATTTCAGAATGTGACCACGAAGACACAAGAGCATGTTTTCCCTCTTCTGATGGTCTGTAAACCTTTAATAAAGAGTGGATAGTGCTATCGTTGTCAGGCTGTTCTGCCATCTTACTTAGCGTTATCCAAAACATGCAATGGTGATTTTCTATTGAGTAATCCAGGATGTTTGCCTCAACACTGTCTGTGAGATGCTTGGAATGCACACGTTTGGCTTAGCCAGGCCTCCATGCATACACAGGTTTAACAGGTTGAGATACCACCTGGGTTCATTTAAAGGGTAAGAAAAAAGCTCTTTCAAGAATTGTAGAGGTGACAAATGCTGCTTTGTTTCCATGGCAACTGAACCCAGAGGCTGTAAAGCTCTCAAAGAAAATCTGAAGTGTGGCAGTAGAAGGATGCCAGAATGCGGGCTTATCACACACTAGACCATGTCGTTGCAATGGCATATGTAATCCAGGGTTCTAAGGATTTCTCCAATAACCAGAATTTAGGGAATACATTTGATAGACTACTTGTTTTTATATATAATATATAATATATATACTACTTGTTTTTAGTAATACTACCATGTTACTCGATGATTTATGATTTATGTTACTCACTTAGTCATTTTAAACCTGGCCGTTGATTCATTAACACCTACACTGACGGACAGTTTGTGTACAGTTTCATGGTTAACTTAGCAATATATCCCCCATTTGGGATGTTTTTAGATCATCTTAGGAATGTTTGTACTCAACGTCTGGCTTGTATCCGCTTTGTCATTTCTTTTTCCTCTAATGCCCCAGACTAAAGTACGTACAACATCAGGCTAAGGTACAAAGTCAAACACGATGTTTGGATGTAACACTATAAAATAAAAACAACAGTTAGAAACACAATATAAGGTATTATACAGTTTATATATCTGTTAGAAATGTTGGGCATTCAAGGGAAATCATTCAGTAGCTCAGTGTTTGCAAAAGGTTAAACTGTATGATAGTGTTATGGCATTTCGTAGCAATCGGTCTACACAGTAGAAAACAGTTGAGGAAGGAGACGGTACGAGGATAAAGGGCAGAAGTGGGGAATGCATGGCAGTGGAGTGAGAATACAGAGTGAATCGCTCGGGTTATAGACTGATCACAAGCTCCTCATGCATTGGGCCCTCGGCCTTCAAATCAACCAATAGTCATCAACATAATCCAGGTCCACCAATGACCTTCCTGCAGCCAAACGGCAACCATCAATGTCAAAAGTCATAGTGGGCAAATCACATACCTGGCATTCTGGACAACCATGACCTGACTGAATGGGTCCAGCATGCATTAAATATAAGAACAACATACACAAACAAAAGTCAGCGTCAGGACGTGTGGTAGTGAAGGGTGGGACGATGGGAGGTTTGATTTGATTATTCATTTAAATTTAGGGGAGGGCGGGGGGGTGAGAGTGAGCAGCAAGGGGTTCAAGTGTGTGTGTAGGTGTGTGTGTGTGTGTGTGTGTGTGTGTGTGTGTGTGCACGTGTGAGTGCGTGTGTTTGGGTATTGGGGCAGCGACAGGAATGTGCACCTGAAAGGGTCCCTGAGGATTTGGCAGATAACGACAGGGTTGGTGGAAGAGCTGATTACAACACAAGGTAATCACATAGTGCACAGAGATCCAGACAGATATACTGAGATAATATTACAAGCTGCTAGAATTTCCCCACTTTATTCCAGCTTCGCAACAAGAGCGTTCCCATCGGAACTGCAAGTGAAAGACGATATTATTCACATCATATTTAAGGTAATGCTTGCGTCTTTGTTGACACTCATTAGGTGTTAACGACTCTTCTAAAATATTTCTACACATCTAAATAGCGTTTCTGAAAGGGTAACATGACATGGCTGTTATGTCACTGGCTCTGTATTGTGGCTTAATTAAACTGGAATCAGGTGTGGGCAGTGAGTTGAACCCTGAGAAATGACACGACGAGCAAGCTCATTAGAAATCATTTTCAAAATGTACAGGAATGTTTTTTGAGTCAATGCGTGATTTCAGTGGTCAAGTCGGTGGGATGCATTTCACTCCTATGATTGAGTTTGTTTTCAGGCAGAAAAAGTATCGTATACACTTTCACACCCTGAAACAAATCTTGATAGTTTCCTATACACACAACAGCAAAATAATTCATATAAGATTATATTGAAAGCCATTCAACAAGACATAATGAGTCGATGAAATGTTGTTATAGGCAATTTTTCAATTCAACCTGGTGGGATTTTATTACATTCTACACAGTTCGGGACATTTTTGTTTGTGTCAGCGAACTAGTACTGCATCGCTTAGGGAATTGTTTTTGCCTTCTAAATTGCAGTGCAGTACCTCAGAAATATTAAGAAATATATATGTTTTACGGCTCCACAGAATTTTTAAGATGGATGATCAGGAGTTAATTTTGAACAATAGAGTGGGAAGCGGGGGATTGCAGAGTTGGTTTGAATGTGTGCTGTTGATGCCGCAATTCTATTCGTTTCAAAACTGTACACATTGCTCTTTTACTTGAGGGTTTAGATGTTATGCAAGTATAAAAAAATCTGCACAGTCCTATCAGTGGTTTCTTAAAATTAGTTGTTTCATCAACATTTCTTCACAGATTACTTTTTACACTTTACGAGCCCTAAATATTAAAAACATGTCTGTTTCCCAACCAGTCTTGACTTTTTGATTTGCATCATGTTATTCATCCACATAAAATCAGAGAAGGAAAATACCTTCATCAAGATAACATCAACAGTGCACGACAACAGATCAATAGTCGTAGTAAATTCATACACTGCAATTGAGGCCCTGTGAAGTATATCTGACATCTGCCACTAGTCAGTTTTTCTTCATTTATTTTTCTGTGTTCTAGTCCCTACCGAATATCCATTATTCAGGCTGTAACTAAGACATATTTATTTAGGATTTCATTCTAGGTTTGAACTTTGACAGGGTAGTAAAATTCCAATAATTTTTCCCGAAGTCCTACGTTTTCGCAGAAGTGCTGGTTGCAGGCATCCATATATCTCGGTTGTTCCTCTCTGATTTTTTAAAATTTCCAACCCACATTTTATAAAAGCCGGGGGACTTTGTGAAAGCTACCAGAAAATGTCAAACCCAACTGGTAGGATGTCCGGTCCACTCACCCTCGCCCAGGCAGTAGGTAGACTTTGACAAAAGGGTCTGAAAATCCGTTATTGTCCCGTGTGGCCAGGTTCCTGGCTTGGAGCACGTGAACAATCAGGTTCCCCAGTTGCTTGTCATAGTTGATTTGAAGCTGCAAAATTCAAAATGGAGGAAGTCAATCTATTGAAAAGCTACATAGAGTAGAAGCAACGCCACGCTCCACACAAGTGCAGCAGGGAACCTATCTGGGAGCACTGGCGAGTCAAGGAATGTCAAAGCACGGCTTAGTCAGCTGACCTGTATCTCCCCGGTAACGGGATGGGATTGCGTCTTCACTGCATCCACAGACTGGAAGATGAGAAACAACACATTGAAAAACAACACAGTGTCAGTAAAGTGTGTACAAAAGCTGTGGAGACGGATGGATCGAATTAGTTAGATGACTTTCAAACCAAAACACATACAACATATCTGCAAATATATATAGGGTTTATAAACTAGTTGACAGATTTCATGACAGTTTCCATTACTATATTTCCTTATTCAGTAACAGATGACAGTGTCTATGCACATATAAAAAGTAAGCATCCATGTGGTATTGCCAGTGGGAGGCTATTCTTTTAACACACATCAGAGTTTATCAAGGGCTGGCTGGGCAGCTGCGTTTATTTTGTTAGGGAAAGAGATCAGGAGAAAAGCCAGCACAATCATTAGCTCTTCCGGACAATAACTCATGATCCATGATTTTAAACCGTTCCACCAAATATGTAGTATACCCAAAACGTTTTAACTATCTCAAAATGATTAAGGATGAAACTGCTTCTGTGCATGCAGGCTCAAATTCACACAATAAAGGGAACATATCTTTTCAGTTAAGCTCCACATCTTGTCTCTCTCACCTTGCTGTGGCGTTTTTTACTGACGGTGGGGGACCCTGGTTGGCCTGGGCTTTGAATGGCGCTAGAGGCGGCCGAGGTGGTGCCGGAAATTGCGGAGTGGGGTCCTTTATCGGCCCCCACGGTGGAGGAGGTGCTGGTGGAAAGGGGAGGAGCCTGCTGCTGGGATACCTTCTGCAGCTCTGCAGCCAACTGCTGTGGATCAACTCCAGGAGACCTGGGTGGCCTGTCGCCTAGAACACACACACGCACACGCAGGCGCAGACGCACACGCAGACGCACACGCAGAGTTTAAAGGCTTCATGCGAACACTCAAGGCAAATGTAAAGATTTTGTATATTGACTCAAAAAGGATTTAAAATATTTCTGAGGTCACTGTATGTGAGGACAACTGGGATTACAGATCATCTATCTCCACACTTCCAGGCAGCCCACGCTTAGACTGGGCACTGACTGTCTAGATGCTTCACCATGGACGTGCACACACGCACGCACGTACACGAAGGAACACATGCTCAAATGTGGTATTATTCACTGTGAAATAGAGCCAAATGACTGAGATATTCTAGTCACAGCACCTTCAGGGCTTTTGCACCAGTGAATATTTAAACATTTAGTGAGAATGAGAGTCAGGGAGAGAAAGAGAGGGAGAGAGGGGAAAGGAAAGTGAGAGAGATGTGGTTAGAAAGAGAGGGATGAAAGGATGAATGATGGGGAAAGTGGGTGAAAGCAGAAAAAGGAGAGAACGAAAGTAGAAAAAGAGAGAGATCGAGGACTTAATTGAGTGAAGATGTTAAGCTCTTACTGCACCTGCTTTGCTCTGGTTCTGGAGATCCAGTTGCTGAGAGCCATCAGAGTCAGATAGCATGTTCAGATCTCTGAGAGAGAGACAGAGAAACAGAGAGACAGACAGACAAAGGAGACAGAGACAGGCATGGAGAGAGACAGGGAGAGAATGTGAGGGCGTTAGTTTCTAAGCTAATTAACCACATATAATAAAACATAAGCAGAGAACGAGGGAGTGCTAGCAATGAGATATTTTCTTTGAAAACAATGATCTTCAAAATAAATATTTAAGTGAATCAGGAACAACCCACTCTAGAGAATCACAGTTCTCAGGAAGACAGCTCACTTTCAAATATTTGAGGTGGAACCTCAAATGTAGGTGGCTGTTCTCAAGTACAGATCTTATGGCTTAAATTCCTCTTCATCTCTCAAATCGTGACAAAGGATGAAGGGAGAGGAGCGACATAGAGAGGAAAGTAGGTAGACAGAGAGAGGTAGAGAAGAGAGAAATAGAGAGGAAGGTTGCCTACATAACCAATAGAGTGAAAGAGGGAAAAGAGTGGCAGAGGGTACTCGAGTGGGAGAGGGAACTAGGTTATGAGAGCAGGAAAGAGATACTTACAGTCTTACACAGAGCTCCGCCTCAGCAGCCTGTTGTCCAACAAGCCCCTGTACCTCCTCGTAGGTCTTTCCCGTCAGAGGGAGCCCATTCCACTCGAGAACCTGCATTCCTATGTTCACACACAAACAAGCGCGCACACACACAGGCATAAATTAAACAGCCGCAAACACACAGAGGCACACACACACACACAATTTATAGAAATAGATACAAACAAACTGAAAGCAATTAGCTAGCTAAGGGCATAAGTGCATCACCTGAAAAAGACAAAACACTGTCACCTATACCACACCCACAACCGGTGACTCAACACACTGTCACCTAAACCACACCCACAACCGGTGACTCAACACACTGTCACCTAAACCACACCCACAACCGGTGACTCAACACACTGTCACCTAAACCACACCCACAACCGGTGACTCAACACACTTTTTAACAGCCTACAAACGCTATGCAGCGATACATTAAGAAGTGCAAAGTTTAATCATCAGCTAATACAAGTGGCCAAAGTCGTTTAGTGTGATAGAATGCTACATTTTAACTGATCCTAGAACCATAAACTTGAACAAAGCTTTTTCCAGTGTTTGAACATGTGGTCCCAAACTTTACTCCAAAAGCTTTGAAGGAAGTCATAATGTATAATCACATAGGGAAAGTAGCTGGGTATGAATATATTCAATCTCAATCACATTTAACTCATTTAACTAGATTGAATAAAACTTCTAGAAATCACACGTTAAAACGTTCCTGAGGTTTTGATTCAGTTCCAGAACTGTGGAGATTGAATCAAAGCCTGATCAGTAGTGAGAGTCAGATAAGGACAAAGCACTGCAAGCACACACACACACACCGTGCTGTCCTGCAGCACTCACACAGATGGAAGCGCGTCTTCACATAGGCCAGGTAGGCCCTCCGTCTGAGCCGGAGCTCTCGAACTGTGTGACCCAAATAAAGATTAAAATGAGTGACTCCCTGACACAGTATGACAGAACACACACACACACACACACTCTCACTGAGTCCTTGCACCTGCTAGATTTGACACTATTCTTTATTCACACCGCTCGCTGTGACAAATCGGGTTTCCTGTGTCAGTGGAAGTGCCACATTGATATTCTGTGACGGGGGTGTTCTCCAATAGAACATTTTACCAACAGAACAATGAGTGTTTCACTGGGCAATTCCCCATCTCTCCTCTTAAATGAACGCCTTAATGTGTCTATATAAATAAAAGGACTGATTATCTGCACCTAATCATTTGTAGTTGTACAACGTTGTGAGTTCAGTAGGGAAAACGTTCCTAGTTTTATTTTTGAAAAAGAATGGCCCTGAATTCATACAATAATCTGTCCTCACATATTTGTTTTATTATTAATGGCTTTGTGATGGTGAACCCTAATGAAGAGGAGCTGTTTGTCAATGTTGCCGACTGTAGCTAAGGCAGCGGTTAGATCCAACTTGTCAGAGTATTGATGAGCACACACACGTCTAGTCCAGCCAGAGCAAAGAGGAAGAACAGCTGTTAAACAAGCCTACCATAAATCAGAAAGACAGAGAGAGCAAGACAGAAAGGAAGAGAGTGGGGGAGGTAGAGAGAGGTACTGTAGATCATGAAGGAGAGAGAGAGAGAGAGAGAGAGAGAGAGAGAGAGAGAGAGAGAGAGAGAGAGAGAGAG